>VUQG01020430.1:13779-29340 GCA_015106755.1 Etia nguti
GCCACAACAAGAAGACAGGAAAAGCTACACCATCTGAGAGTGAGGCTTTAGATATTTCATATCATTACGCACAGATAATATCTACACGGTCTGCTTTTTCTGAGTTTCTCACCATCTTTGTTCATGCCAGCCTGGAGGCACTTCTTTAATCGACAAGCTTGGCACTGGTTTCGATGCGCTTTGTCAACAGGACACCTGCCATTTCCGGCCTGACACCTATGAAATAAAGACACAGACAGAGTTAAAATGCACTTCGTTAATTGCCGTATGATTTTTTTCCTGTTATGTACAGCTGCCTTTCACAGAGCCACTGGCCCACCTGTAGACGAGTCTTCTCCTCACACTGCGCTTGAAGAAGCCGCTGCAACCATTACAGGCAAAGATGCCATAGTGTTTGCCACTGCTTGAGTCAGAGCAAACTTTACAAAGCAGGCCTTGGCCAAGTGATTTACGCAGACATTTTTCTGTAGAGAAGAGATAGCAGAAATACTTAAAATCACTCAAGATTCTTTTGAACACCAACACTGTTTTAACTACAGACTGATGAAAAGTTAGTTTACTCTTTTATGCATTTAGAGCTTTGTGTCAGATTTTGTGTATTTAAAACTTTATGAGCATTAATTATGAGTCTAGTCTGCTGTACTGAGAAGCTTTTAACAATCATCATATTAAAGCTTTATAAAATCTTGCACATTTGTAGTAATTTGTAAGTAATGGCTCACCTGCTTGAGCTCCATCTGCGCTCTGTTGTGTGAAGTCCTGTGAGGTGTCCGATGAAAACATGTTCATCTTTGAAATCTGCTCCTCCATCCTTACTGAAAGACATATAAACATAAGATGACTTCCTGTTTTGCATGAATTGTTTTCTGTAATAAAGTACTGGCCACAATTTTCCCCAAAACATGCTCATCAAATGTTTTTTCTTTACACTACCTCACAGAAAGCTTCTGGGAAGATCCTTAAAGAATGAGCCTGGTTGAGTGATCTGGATACAGTGCTGATGTTCTTGTACTGTTTAAATCTGATGAAGGTGGGGTCAAGAGAGATACAACTCGTCGTCTTCTTTCTCTCTCTGCCAGAATGAGTGTGAGAGCTTGAGTCGTCTGGAGGAGGACAAGGAGATTAGCACCAGGCGCTGTGTAAGCAAATGCTGATTTGTCATCCTCTTAATCTTTACTGTCTATAAGGGTAAATCAATCAGTCACACCACTTACAGGCACTAAGTATATTCATTCCTCTTTCCCCTCTTGCTCGTTCTTTCTTCCTCTCTGTTGTTATTTTGTTTTCTAGCTTATTTGTGGTTCCTAGAATATTTAAAAGTAGAATGTGAGGCAGAACCTTCAGCTTTCAGGCCCCTCTTCTATGGAACCAGCTCCCAGTTTGGATTTGGGAGACAGTCACCCAAGATTAGGCTTAAAGCATTCCTTATTGACAAAGCATATAGTTAGGGCTGGATCAGGTGATCCTGAATCCACTCTTAGTTATGCCGCAATAGGCCCTGCTGCTGGGGGTGTCCCATGAAGCACTGAGTGTTTCTGCACCACTCTACATCTAATCATTAGTTATTATTCATTTCCAATTTATAGCACATTGAGGGGATTGCTTTTGTGATTTGGTACTATATAAACAAATTGAACTGAATTTTCTCCTAGTTTGTTTCCTTCTCATCCTGTTTTGTTCTGTTCTGCTGTGAACGATGTCCCCACATTACTCCTATAATCAATGTATTTCTGTATCATGCCAAATGATATTATAAGACAGCAACTTTTTCTCCCTAAAAACATCAGTGTTGGTTTATTTGTTCATGTGTTCAGAGATGTAGTTTAGCCTTATGGCACAGTTCTGCACTGCAAGGATTGTATCAGTGTCACTGTAAGCATGATTTGCAGAAGAAATTTCCTGCTATCAACAGCCAGCAAGCAAACTATTATATTAGTGCTCATCAGCAGCAGACTGTCTTGTTTTGCTTTGTTTTATACCAGAGTTAAGATCTTCCTTCTGTGCCATATTGGCTCTGTCGATGACATTAACAACCTCAGGAGAAGAGAGCCACCCCAAATTAGCAAAAGAGCTTAACCTTCAATAAAATGTGATCTCCTTCTGGGTGGGGGATCACGAAAGAGCATAATGAGAAGAAAAACAATTAGCACAAAGATTGAAAGAGCAGCAAAGGGTTGACCCTTAATTCCATTTTATTGCCATATGGTGGCTTCTCTCTGAAGCCTCTGTCTGCTTAATCAAGTGATGCAACTTATTTTTAAGAAAATTTGAACTAGATTAATTCAAACGAATCCTTTCTTGCCTTGAATGGCTTTACGGAAAATCTCATCTCTCAAAAATTTAAAGAAATGTGCACACTATTTTCTGTATTGAATATTGCATATAGCTGACCACATATAGTTCGGTTCAATGAGCTTAAACATAACAAAGACACTAACGCTACTGATGCCTAAAGTCTCCATAGACAGAATTATATCATTTCTGTAATCCTCAGTAAATCACTCTTGAATTTAAGAGACCAACTTAGCATTGAAAACAGAGCTCTTTTTGTTGCCCTAAACTGGTGTATAAATGGATTAAGCATGGGTCGTCTTCAAATTATTGCTGTGCACATGGGGCCATTTAAACGTAGAACCTATAATACTCACAGGTTTGACACACTGTGGTAGCTTGTAAAATTATATGAAAAGGCTAACTGATAATTACAAAACCCTTTTTCAGTTATGTTACCATCAGAAAACAGACGTGCTAAGTAGAGAATGAATAACTATAGCAATTTGAATATTAGCTACTCAGTCTCAAAAAAGTAGAAATTTCTTCTGAAATTTTTTTTATGCAAAAGACAAAAAAAAAAAATTCTTACAAAAGAATATCTCAAACTGATTCTAAACAGAATAAAATCAGTGCACAAATGAGCAGGAGTACAGTTAAACAAACAGATGTCACAGCTGCCTGCCTCAAAAGGCTATGCATCAAGAAAGAATGGAGGGATTGTAAAGCCTGAAAATGAAATGGCTTATGATTGAGATTGGTCAATGAAAGTAAGATTTGCTGTAAGATGGGCAAAAAGGACAAAGGCAACAATTTGATTCAATTTCCGGTCCGGTTTTATTTATATAGCACCAAATCACAACAACAGTCACCTCAAGGTGCTTAATATTGCAAGGTAAAGACCATCCAATAATACAGAGAGAATCCCAACAATCAGATGATCCCCTGTCAGCAAGCACTTGATGACAGTGGGAAGAAAAAACTCCTTTTTAACAGGAAGAAACCTCTGGCAGAACCAGACTCAGGGAGGAGCACCCATATGCTGCCCATCAGGGTTTGAAGGGAGGGAGACAGGACATTAGAAGGGAAAGACTGGTAAAGAAGTTGTACGGGCAAACAAAATTAAGCTGGAGGGTGACTGGGTCAGAAAGAATAAGATCTGTCAGATGTGCTTGATGAAAAATGGCATTAAGCACATATGATAGAAAGGGTGATTAGTTTGGATTCTTTGGTGGTGATGAAGTGGGAAATTTTAGAGTGTCAATGACCTTCAACTCTGACTCTTTTTGGACAATGACTGAAAGATGCAAGAAATATTTAGGAAGAGCTTCTTTTGTTTGAAGAAGCAAATTATTATACTAAGTACACTTAGTATAAGTGTATAAGTAAAAATTTTTTTTTTTTTAATTAGTTTTCATGAAAAACCAGAGACTTCCTGAATGGTATGTGATTCGCTTTTATTATACTATATTGGTAGTTGTATAGCAGTTTTTTAGATGCTTTCCTACTACAGGCCTCATCCATACAAGTGCTTTTTTTATTACTTAAGCACTTTTAACCTGACATTCACACACTCTGGTGGATGCATCAGGGGGACTGGATGGATGGATGGATGGATATTTTTATTCATTTGTTGTCACTATTACTTTCTTTGATATTTTTGTATTTATTTTGTTCTCCTTTATTGCTGTTATTTTCTTTGTTTGCCACTTTTATTTAAATATGTTCTAATGCCTCCACCTTCTGTGCTGGTGAAGGCAAATGTAGCATTGGATGTAATAAATAAGGCTTTGGAAGTCCATGCAAACTGGACACCTTAATTTTGCACATTAGCATTTACACTTCACATTTGGTGACAGTATAAATTTACGGTGAAAACGACCTCTGAGGAAAGTCAGAAATACATATTTAAGTATGGCAACCTGGACTCCCACATCAGATTTTGTAGCACGTGTTCCTCACATGTCAGGGCGAGATGATTACACACGTTAAGTCGTTTTTAGCTCAGTTTTTTGAGGAGCTGGGGTTGACTCTCTTCCGCACAGTTAAGATGCTGCAGCCATCAGCAAGCTCCTGCTTTGAGTCTTTTATCTGCCAGGAATAACTGTCACGTTTCTTCCCTGCCCGGCCCTGTGATTGTTGTGCAGACACGGCACAATCTTTAGCAGCATGCTGCCATGAGCTGTTTAGATGATTATGTATTTAGTGGAAACATTTATGAGGACAGTGCCGGTCATGTGATTGGACACACGTCACCAGTAAAACCTTGGCTCTGTTGTTTGTCAGATCAAACAGATCAGTTGCTCATTACTTTAACCCTCAAATGCATGGGTCATTTCAAATGCCTTGCATTCATTTAAGGGTCAGGAATGGCATTATCTTATATCATATATCTATATTTTGTGCATATTAAAGACTTATTATTGTAGCGAGGTGCATTGCATAAAAACCACGTGCCCTGCAGAAAACAAGGAAGGCATAATTTTATTGTCCTTCGCAGGATGCCCTTGAATGCTAGTTCATAAGTCTTTGCATCAGTCTAAGCAGCTTTTTGATATAATCTCCTTGAATGTCAGCAGTTGTCAAAGAGTGAGATTAACTTTTAAAGTTCTAGTGGTTCTCTACAGGATCCTCAAATTTGCCAAATCATAAAATAAATGACCATTCTTTATTTGGATTAGGATTTTTATTCATTTAAACTTGAACTTGTTCAAGATTAAAATGATTAAAGTTCAAAATAGTAATGAGTTTAAAACCCCCAACGTCTTTATTACATTTGTAACAGTTTTGTACCAACTTATATCTAAATTTAACCTCCTCAAATAAGTAGAAAATAAAGCACACTAACCCTGGCAGGGTAATGATATTGTGCCCCATATATTAACATATGCACAAGCTTTGGTTATGAAGGACTCAGCATGTCTGTGTGATTCTAAATGGCCCCAGGGATAGGTTAACCAAACTTGCTTACTTAAGCTTTGTTGTGTTTGGTTCAGCATTTCCTGTGGACCCCCCCAACTCCACCCCAAATCAGATGAAGTACAAGGAATGAGGTGTCAGCACTAAGGATAGGGATTGGCCCTCTTTGCCATCTGCTACCATTGCTTTAATCCACACAATGAGAAAATCAGCTGTCTTGGCCCACATCAGAGTAAAGT
The DNA here is from genome assembly GCA_015106755.1 of Etia nguti. Taxonomy (NCBI): domain Eukaryota; kingdom Metazoa; phylum Chordata; class Actinopteri; order Cichliformes; family Cichlidae; genus Etia; species Etia nguti. Next base: position 19,209 of record VUQG01020430.1, read on the forward strand.
CAGCTCTATTCAACAGGTGTTCAGTGACAGCTACTGTGAAATCTGTGTTTCTGCTGACAAATTAATCAACCTTATATGGTTGGACCCGTTGACTATTTGCCAGAAATGTCAAAATAAGCCTGGGTTAAGTGATTTACTTAACAAAGCCTACAGTGCTCAAGCAAAAGTCCAGCACACAAAAATAATAGGTTAAACTGCAACAACAGTAAAGACTTATAAAGAGGCAGCCCATAGAAGTCATGTATGTACACTGACACTCACAAAAGCATCCTAAAATGATTTAAAATAGGGCTATTCATATATTTCAATGCCTATATTTTAGTTTTTTAACATCCTCATTCCCTAGTTGGTCTGTAGAGGGAGACACACACCACTTGACTGTGTTACAAAAATGAACCAACTAAGTAAGACCAAAGCTGATGAATCAGAGATGCTGTATGACCGACTGGAAAATTTATGGGCTTACACATTACAGTTCACTTAGAATAATAAGGGTCATGACCACTGTTACTTCAGAAGCAGTCTGGATTTCTGTGTAAGAGCTCAAACAGCCATCCCAGGGAGAATTGTGTCTCTTTGTATAAGAGCAGTGTTGCAGCAATGTTCTGAACATTATATAGGATCTGTTATGGCTTCTCAGGGCATTGCAGCATTTTTGCACTTTATATTGCTTTTGTGGCAGCACAGTGACACAGTGGTTAGGATTGGTGCCTCGCAGCAAGAAGGTCCTGGGTTTGAATCCGACTGAAGCCTTTCTTTGTTGAGTTTGCGTGGTTTCTCTATTTCTGGGTTCTTTCCAGCTACATTGGCTTCCTTCCACAGTCCAAAAATGTAAGGTTTGGTTAATTTGTGATTCTAAATGGCTCACAATGGTGTGAATTTGAGTCTGAAATGTTGTCTGTCTGTCTCTGTTAGCTGTGTGACCGACTGGTGACCTGTCCAGGGTGTACTGTCTCTTGACCTGTGGTAGTAAGTAAGTAAGTTTAGTAAGTAAAGTTTATTTATTAAGCGCCTTTCACAGACAGGCAGTCACAAAGCGCTGTACACAAAGATTCAAATAAACAGTACAATCAATAGATATTATACACAATGTAAAAGGTTAAATGTAAATAATGTAAAGAATATAAAATACGTAGATCAACAAAAGGCTTTTTAACAGGAAGAAACCTCTGGCAGAACCAGATTGGCTCCAGTGCCCAGGTAGCCTGAATTGGAGAAGTGGAACTATGGTCGGTTTTGTTTTTTATATGCCAACAAAGTAAAGCTGAAAGTTGTAAACAGGTCTCAGATGGACTGTTTTTCTCTGATTGGTCTGTGTTATTGTGTAGGACTTGGGTAAGAGACAGCCTTTATGCTTTTGAAAGGAAGCTTATCTGTTTTATAAGCTTTATAATTAGGGCAGACACAGTCATACCCTAGTTATGCTGCTACAGGAACCTCTCTGTGCATTGTACCACTGTGACACATTATTTCCTTTGTGTCTCCCGCCTCTGTACCTTTGTGCTTACATATCTGTGGTTTCTGGCCCAACAGCCTCCCAAGTGTCTATTCATCACTGCACACTTCTTTTCACTCTGCTCTCTTCTCTTCCAATCAACCTTCACAGACAGACGGCCACCCATCTGGAGACTTGTTCTCTTGCAGGCTGTTTCTTTTCCTGTTAAAGAGTGGGAGTTTTTCTCCCAACTGTCACTAAGTGCTTATTCCAGGGGAAACAGTGAATTTCTGCAATTAACTGGCTATTATAAGGGTTGAGATTAGTGTGTGAAGTGCCCTGAGATTTTTTGTTCAACTTGCATTATAAGGATGGTCGGCAAACCTCGGAAGAGGGTTGCTGTTGTATAATTCCTCCAAATAAACCCCAGATTATTTTCATTGACCAGTAAACAGTGGTGGTTTTTCTGTTTATTTTTAAAATAAACAGTCATAGTATGTGCAGGAGTCTGTCTCCAATATCAGCAAGCTCTGGAGGAAACTCTTCCTTCCATAGAATTTTGTCTTCTTTTGTTTTCATTGCTTGTTGAGGGTGGTTTGCAGTTAGTTTCATTTGTAACATTAATCTAGTTATAAAAAAGGGTTCTAAGTTTAAATCAAATGCCTAGGATGAGACGATCGTGTGTTATATACCTGAGACAAACTGTATATTATTCTAATAATAAAAATAAATGTCTTGATGCTCAATCATCCAGGTAAAGAAATCCCAAAAAGTTGATTCTGTTCATCTGGATGTAGCATTTTCAGATGAAACGTTTCTCCCACTGAAAATAGTACGTCCAGTTGAACAGAATCAACTTTTTAGGATTTTTAAAAATACACTAGAAAAGTGTCTGTTAGTTGCATATAATATTATGTTTATTTTCCCCCTTATGGCATGTACTTTAACTCGAAAATCTGCAAATGATGTTTAAAATAGCAACCAACCATACTGTACTCCGGATATAAACACGTTATTTTATTTTTTGTTTAAAGTCTGCACAGCAACGTGACTTTATTATGATTTAATTACATTTAAGTGGAAAAAGAGCAGGCTACATCATACTGGCGTGTACCTTTTAAACTCAAACGCAACTGCTTTGCATATTTTGTAATTATCTCATATAATGTAGGTAAACTTTCACATTTATTAAATTTTTATATGATCACTACTTGATAAAAATGTATCAAATGTAAAAATTAAAAAAAACAGCACTTGCAAAAACAAAAAGGAAAATCCCTGAGAACACACATGTGTAAATTTGACTGAAAAGCTGAGAAAAATTTCTTTTTGAAGAATTTACACCTCTTCAAATGCCAAACGCAATACACAATTAAAAAAAAATTAATTCAAGTTATACCTAAGAAGTTAATCAATTCAAATGCTCAAAAAGTCACACGGTACATTATAATCAAACACCTTGGTACTCGTGTTTGCAGTGTCCAACAAAGAGAGGCTCTGCCTGGATACCCCGCCTGCAAATGAAGTGAAATAGAAGCATCAGTGTATATTAAGCAGAACTCATTAAAAAAGAGCGCGGTGATGTGTTGAGGTATGCCAGTGCATTATCATAAAAGCTAAAGTACCTCAGGAGTTTGCAACGAAAGTCCTGCAATCGAGGAAATGCCTTGTCCACATCAGAGGTCTGCTTCTCATCGCTCCACAGTCTCTCTGCAGCAGCACTTGCCCTTGGCCTGTGATTTTAGATGCATCTAGTCATTATTTTGATTAATCTCATGGGCTGCACATTCTACTTAGGTTCTCTAGTTTGATCATTTCAGGGATCTTTTCAATCTCTTACCAAAGACGTGGGGTTAGATTAGTAGCGTCTACATATTCCCCCCACATGCAAACTTCACCCCCTATCACTAGCTTCTTCTGTTCCTCGGTACCTGTGAAAAAGATGTGGATTTTTTTCTTTAATAACATGTTATACTTTAGAATTGGCTATTTGCAGTTCAATGTTATCACACCACGTCAAGTCAAACTTATCAAGTCAGAGTTTTAATGGGTCTCACTAATAAGAAATCTCTACTGACAGCTCCCACCACCAGAGAAGCACCATGGACAGCACATAAGTGAGCAAGGTTGTATTATTTTGTGATATTACTTGGCCAACACACACCAGAAAAGTTCAGAGGCTGCACGGTATAGTAGTTGCGCCAGTCCTGGCCATAGGAAATGTGGTTGATGTACCAAGGTGCAGCGAGCAGGACCCTGTAGCCAGCTTTGGTGATATCTCTGAGTTCTGCCTCATAAGAAGCTGGGACGCCCTTCCAGATGTGCAGCACTGTGTCCTTAGGAATCTGAGAAGGGTAACAACAACAACTGTCTTGCCCCTTGTGTGTTATATTGCCCAAGTTTTTTTTAGTATGTTGAATCCAGTTGATTAGTATGTTTATATTAAATACTTTATCATTCAGAAAAGTCACATATCAAAAAAAGCCACAGTTCAAAGAATTTCTAATCCTCAGACCACAAGCCAGAGCACAAAGTTACTCATCTAGTGCACAATCGTGTCTGGAAAAATGCCCAGTCTGGACAATCCCCATGTAGCCAACATTTGGCAACCAGGGTTGAACTTTCCTTGAGCCATTATTTCTAAGCATGTGCACCAGATGAAAGTGAGAGACGTTGGCAAGAATTTTGTTTTCTTTCTGGGAAAGCATCAAGCTCAACTTCTGCAGAGTCCCAGCACTGGCTCTGATGATGACAAAGCATACAGTCTAGGCTGTTAATAAAATAATTGTCTCACCAGCATATCTTCCTCACATTACTACCGACAAAATGTGCTCAATACAGGCTGACACTCTGTCCAAGGAGAGTTGTTAAACTGAACTTCTGCAGTTATCTTCCTTGACATAATTTGAAAAACTTCAACAACATCTGTATAATGCTTTTACAATTTACCATCTTTCTCAGTGTCTGCAATGATAAATTTATCATTGCTTTTTTACCCTAAAATTAAGCCAAAGTCTGTTAACTTGCTCATCCTGTCCCCTAAAGACAGAGTTTTTTTCATATATTTATATAATGACAAGAAAGAAAACTGTGCTGAATTTCCAGCAGTTTTGTGTATATCTGTATAACAATGGTTTTTAATGGCTCGAGAACCAAACATAAACAGTATCTGTAATTTTCTTCTGCTAAGCTTGTCTGATGGAAGCAGCTGTGGAATCTCTAATGGACTACCAGCAGATTAGGTCAGGAGCAAGCACGTGCAAAGAGGTTATGCTTTCAAAACCTTTTTTTTTTTTGTTTGTTTAAATCTGGAATATTTAGTAAGACACCATTATGCATATGCTTAATTCTTTGATTATCTCCCAGATAAACAAAGAGTCAAATGCTGGGTTTTTGCTTTGGCAAAATAGCTGGCAGTAGCAGTATTTTTATACATGTGTTCAGCAGTAAGCAGCATTTAGCTATATAGCAGAGAGCATTTAGAGATTACATCACAACAATCACACCTCTCTGTAGCTGTGTCCAAGTTCTTTACACACTAAGTTGTATTATTATTATTTGTTCATACCTGAAAAAAAAAGATTTTCAGGTACATTCTTGGGACACAAAACAGTCTTAGTAACACTGATGTATAAACTGTAGTGCGCACTGCCACCTGGTGGTGTGGATACAAATTAAATACTTTGTACAGCATGTAAATAGTCCCAAAATTTTGGCTATCCATAGTTATATATTTTATGTAAAACCATGATTTATCTGTTGATTAATATCAGAAAAACAAACACACACACACAGCAGCTTGCAAATCTTCAACCCTGCACAGCACACAGTTTTTATTTTCTGACCCTTGAAGGCGAGGGGCCACACAGTGTAGTAGCGGGCCCAGTTGTGTGTGGGTCCGGGCTGGTCCAGATACCACGGAGAGGCTAGAATTACCCTGAGCCCTGCTTTAACCACCCTGCGTACTTCACACAGGTAACAGCCATCTCTCCATACCTCCACCACTGATACAGAAGTGCGCTGCAACACAAGGCTTTGGACTCTCAGACAGATAAACAGAAAGCGTGATATACATAGACTGTATATAAATAATGGACACAGCTAGGTGTCTTTACTGTTGCACTTTTGCTCTTTTAACGAGCATCACGTTGGGCATCAGTGAGGCTTAAAACTGGCAACTGAAACTAAACTTTTCAGGAAAGGGTTATTTTCCCATATTCTTCCACACAAGCTTTCTTTTCGCAGTCAAGTGACTCACCCCCTTCAGGACACTAGAAAGAATGCCAGTTTCAGGCACTTTGCATTGGCTGTGTTTTTTCAGACCTCTCATGTCCGTTGTTTTTATACAGTCCATGGTGAAATATCAGATCAGATCAGAACAGATGGGTGTTGTCAACAAACTGTTTTAAACTGCTGGTTAGTTGGCTCAAACCACTAAACCTCCAGATTCTAAAATTAGATTTGTATCAAATGTATCTGAAGGACTTCATAATAGAGGATTTTATTTTTTCCACAATTAGCCAGTTCTGTTTTAATGTGACAATGTCCATCCTGTACTGAGCTGCAGAAAAATAACTGGTGCATTTTTATAGAATATGCATGTATCCTTCAATTAATGTAGATACTTGAACACACTCTAAAATATCTATAATTAATAATCCAAGAACAAAACTGTAAAGACACAGGACTATGTAAAAGTGTTGAGCCACCCCTCATTCCTTCATATTTTGCTTCCAAGGAGCAAGACTTTGTTATAATTTTTCAGGGGTTGTCTTGTACAATAGTTCTCCAGGTTTCTGGTTTTTCTTTGGGCATTGGCTGCTTTAACACTTGATTTCAGTCCAGTCCTTGTACCCAAGGATTTCTTTTAGGCCACTTAACACTTGCCAATAAATTATTCATGAATAAAAACATACCCAAGGGATGAACCAGCAAAGAATTTTATTTTGTATCTTTAGACACTTTGTCATTAGCATCAAGATTAGCAAGATTTTGATCCACCATGCAATACCATCTGTAAAGCGTGTGATTGGCAACAGCTTCATTTTTCAGCTTGACAATGACCACAAACACACTGCCAATGCGGTAAAACAAAAAACAAAGAGCTTTGAATGCCCTTCAAATCTGGAGAACTATTCCTGAAGACTACTTAAAGAAATTACCAGAAAGCTTGCCTAAGTGCAGGGATGTTTAAACAAATAACTGCATTTATTTCTCATCTTCTTAGCAGAATATAAATAAATTATGGGTGGCTTTTGCACAGTACTGCCCTGGTAAAATATTGTTGGTTGTTTTTTTATGATGTATGCATCTGCATTGCTATAATGTATCAGTTAAACTTTAATTTTACACAGCAGTGTTTCACTAAAATTGACATTTTTTTTTTTTAATTTTAACTTTTTACTTTTTAAAATCAACATCAGGCACTTACAGCAAAATATTTCCAACCACATCCTCTAAAAACCCCAAACGCAGGAAATGTACATTTTTTTATATCATGAGATATAAGTGTTTTGGTGGGGCGTACTTACTCGTTCATGATAGTCAAAAACATCCTGCCACACAATGGATGTTCTGTTGAGAGCCACAGTGATGTTCACAATGCTAAAAAAAAAAGATAAGCACATGAATGCATCAGTCGGTGTATTTTTCAGAACCTTCTACATTGTATTTTCCCTTTTACAACCTACTTCTCCATGTAGTAAGCTTCCAGTTTGGTGAAGTCTGCTCCAAATCCCATCTTCAGCATGAATGCTCGGACATCAGGGTTGGATTTCCTAGAGAAAAAAAAAAAATGTGTTCATTGTTTATGTAAAAGTTTCATAAACTATCTTTTTTTTAATTGTCAAAAATCAGAAAATCTTGCTTTAAACCGTTAACAATCAGCCGACGTGTAAATGGTTGTTACATTTTAACCTACCAGCAGGAAAAGTTAACCTCATCTCCTCCTAAGTGGATGTAGGAATCAGGAAACACCGAAGACACTTCCTTAAATAGTGTTGCCATGAACTTGTAAGTGGAGGGTAATATTGGATTAACAGGACCAAAAGTACCAGAAGGGGTGCTCCCACTGTAGCAGGGAGTCAACAGGTCAGACTGCCCTGAGAAATAATTGTAAATAATTAATTTGGCTCAGTCATATCCTACAAATACATTTTTTGCGTTTTCTATCGAGTGCAGACAATTTGTTCCACTGATGTAACCACATGAGCAGTAAGTCAGTCTTCACTTCATATTTTATTGCCATTTATAGTCTTGACTTGCAGATTTGGCAGAAATTATTCCTACTGAGCCTTAACTAGGCATCATGCCAAGTACTTTTTCTTCTACAGATCAAAATGCTGAAATCATTTGGACTAAACTGTTTATTATCAATGTCACTTACTAGATGTTGGGAGTTTATCTGAATTTTTACCTTTTCCCCAAGACTGAGTGTGGCCTGGTGAATCAAACTCAGGAAGGACTCTTATTCCCCGCATTCTGGCATATGAGATCACCCTTCTTACATCTGACTGCGTGTAGATGTGAGTCATCGGATGGAAAGCCCCCTGAATAAGAGCCAGAAGTCGATGTTCAGAGTGGATGCTATTTTTCAGCCATTTCCTACCTTCTGAGTCCATATGCTTAAACCTACTTAGATTTCTGGGATAAAATAGCCAAGAACACCTTAGAAAATGAGGATATTTTTTGCAAGGTAAATGGATGTGCATAGTTACAGTGAGGATCATATGATAGGACTTATGTAAGTGCCTCAAGGAAGAATATCAACAAACCTTAGCAGACAGGTCTGGAAAGGTGCGGCTCTGATAAGGGAAGGAGGGGTCATCGACAATGTGCCAATGAAACACATTGAACTTACTGAAGGCCATTGCATCCTAACAGAAAACATGTATGTCAATACAGTTTAAAATAAATACAGTGAATGAAACAGAAGGCTGAAGTTTAGACTGTGTCGTCTGATTATTACCAGGGTTTTTAAAATGGCCTGCACTGGTAAATAATGACGTGAAGTGTCCAATAAAATCCCTCTGAACTGAAAGCGGGGGAAGTCTTCAATCTCAGTCTTGTTAACATAATACTAAATTAAAAATGAGCAGAAAAAAAAAGAAAAATATTAATCAAGCACATATTTGAAATGTGATTACTCCAGAGGCCTTGTTGTGAGTTTGTGCATTCGGAAAAACTCTGACTTACTGAGCCAAAATCCTCTTGATAAACCAACTGACTGAAGGTTTCCAGACCTGTGCTTAAACAGAAGGTGTACAGTACATAATCAGCAATTTGTTATACATGATAGATGATGGTGGCAAAATGTTTTAATTTACCTACTTTATAAATCCACATGCAGTAGGCCTACTTAAAATTCTACTGTGTAAAACTCTAATGAATGTGTCCGTGTGTGTGCCACATGAAGTTTTACATCAGTTGAGTCACATGAGTTAAAAACAACTGGAAATACATGGCAAACCCTGACAGGCTTAATGAATGTGTGGTAGAACAAGAAATCTGCTACAACTCACCAAGCTTTGGCATACTTTGCCAGCTTAAGGTGATGGTTAGAATGTTTGTTTAATTACTGATGCTCTTCAGATATATTTTACATATGCTATAATCACCTCTTAGAGCACCCCACACAGTTTCTGCCTTCAGAGACGCTTGTCCAGCAGAGACACTCAGAGTGTCTGGAACACAAACAGGAGGAATTATGATATTTGTCAATCTCTATATAGAATTATAGGGGTTAAATCCATTACAACACAGTGTTACTCGTTCTAATCAATGGGCATCAGAGGTTTGTACTTACATTGCTCAGAAGAGTCTTCATCTGGGTAGCTTTCGCAATCATCGCGGCCGACACTTACTTGGACATTAAATGGTTTATCCACACTGAATCGCAGAAAACCATAACCTGGTGATAAACATTAAACCATTACCACAGATGTTAACATTTGCAGAAGTGAACTTGCACTTTAAGCACATAACACACTGATTTTTTTTCCTAGGAGCTGTGGTTCTTGTGTTTGTTTCTGAAAACACAAACACGAAGCTGTGCTACTCTCGTCCATTGTTATTGTGAGGTTATTTTCTGTTGGTATGCCAATGCTGGCTGACTGATGAACTGTTGTCTGTACAAAGCCCATTGATCTGCTTTAAAAGCCAGCATGACAAACAACATTGAAGCCACGTGAGCACTTTGCTCTCTGTTTATTGTGCGTTTACAATAAACGTTTTAAACGTGTTATAATTCCAAACCATCTACTAATAGTGTCCACATTAGTTTCCAAAAAAAGGCAGTTTTTATAGGCTAGTTTGTATCCTTAGTTATATATATATACATACATACATACATACATACATACATACATACACACACACACACACACATATATATACACGCACACATGCCTGAAAAAAATAACAAAAATAATGCCTGTATGTTATCATTTTACTAATAGACAATTTGCTCTGTCTTATGGTGAAAGCTCAAATGCTTGAAATAAACTAGCATGAGTCCTTCCTGTTTCATGCTTTCCCTGTTGGGTTGCTACTGTAGTGATCATTCACAGTGCCACACACACACACACACACACACACACACACAGCAAAGGTATTTCAAAATTTCGCTGTCATGTTGCTTTAAACTGGTTTAAAAAGAACCAAAAACCCACAATGACCATGTAAAATTGCTATGAACTT
>VUQG01020430.1:37105-75082 GCA_015106755.1 Etia nguti
ACCCCCAAAAAAAAGGAAAAAAAAAAACCCCCCCCCCCCCCCCTGCCTTCAATGCCATTTCAAAGTGTAGCATTTTTTTTTAAAAACATCCATTTATCTCTGCAAAATCAGCAACAGGGTGAAAACATTTCTTTCTAAGCTTCAACAAAGTTATTCAGAGACAAATGCAACATGCTTCCTCATTCAAGGAATCACACAATTCGTTGTGCTATTCATCACAAGTGATTGAACATGATCTGACTACAAAATTATGAGATTATGAGAATAATATAAGTAATAAACAGAAGATCACCTGTTCCCATACAAAGGATCGTGTATTCCATATCTGAAGGACTGAAATATCCCTGTTCTCCCGCTCCTTTGTCACGTTAATTCACAGCATGGCTGATCGTAACCAAGATAGAGACTGCTCTGATCTCTCTGTCTATCTCCCTGTTCCTTCCCTTGTCGCTCTGTCTCTCCCTCTCTCTCTCTCTCTCTCTCTCCCTCTCCCTCCTTTCCATCTGCTTCGTTCTCACCCTTTATGCTGCATCCGCCCACTCACATTTACAGTAATATAAAAGATAAATAAGTGTGAGCAGCTTCAAAGAGCAAAGTTAGAAAGTGAGTGGCAGCTGTTTTCTCCTCTTTTCCCCCCCTGTAATTCCCAAACAAAACATTGATCTCCTCACAAGAATCAAAAGATCCTTTGCCATCTTCAAGTGAAAACAGCGAGATTTATTTCCAGTGCTTTATGCATGTGGTAAATAGAGCTGGATTCCTGGATCCATAGCACCGTTTGATCCATAAAGATGCTGCTTTTGTGCTTTTCTTTGATTATGCACTTAATGTCGAGACGCTCCTAAATACAGAAAGGAAATCACAAAACAGAGGTAGAGCTTCAGAGATGTTTAAGAAAGGCTGGAGTGAGAAAAAGGTTCAAGTTTATCTTATTAATATCAGCCAAACAAATTTCCAGCTTTTCTATAACTACATTACTTTATAAACAACAGCCATCCTTATTTCTAATCACTGTGGAATCAAAGTGCTGAACAATGTTGCAGTCTGATCTAAAGCTAATTTGTATCTTTTTTAAAGGGGACCTAATATGCTTTTCCTTGTTTTCTGTCACATGCACTGCTACGAGGCTGGATTATTAAACATGGCTGAAGTTTCAAATAATGACACCAACATATGTGCATGTAAACCTCAAAGCACAGGCTGCAAGCTGATCTAAATGGACAGCTTTAGGCTGCTTTTTTTGTACTTTTGGCTCTGTATGATGTCACAGTGAGTGGACATTCCTAATATAGTCATCTCAAGCAAAGTACAAAGTACAGAAGCTCCACCATCCTTCTTCTTTGTGAGGAAAATTGTTGGCTTTAGGGAAGAGGGAGGAATCTAGAACAGCTTGTTTAAGAGGATGAACTGAGCAGCTGCATAAGGATTATTTTGCACTGCAGTGAAACAGTACAGTCCAATATATAATATAAAAATATTTAGTTGGAAATGAACATAATTGGTCCCCTTTAAAATGAGCCTTTCCATATAGAGTTTAGTGAAGCATCAAATTCCATTTGGGTGTCTTCTGGAAATGTTTTCACATGTCAGTATCAGCTGATTGCAGCTTTAGAAGACACACTGTGGTCTCTTTGGTGAGGAAGAGGTAAAGTTCTGTTTTAGAGCAGGGGGCAGAAAAACAGCAGCTCATGGCAAAGGCTCCAACAGAAGGTTGTGCAAGTTACACAGATCGGAAAAAAAAACAACAGCACTTTATTTTGGAATGGCCAAATCAGCACAGAGTTCATCATCGTCATCCTCCCGGCTGTCCTTTTCATCACATCAGACTTTAACAATAACGATCCGACTGTTGAGCTCAGCTTTGTAGAGTCCAAAGCCCAGGCACACCGGGTGAGTAAAGGTGGTGGAGAAAGTGTGGAGGTGGATCAGGTTGTTAGACGGTCCCACCTCTGAGTAGGTGATGGTGCCTGAGCTGTAGTCCACAGCTACAGCAATGCGGTTCCCAGTCATTTGGTATGTGAGGCGGGTCTTCCTGCGGTTGTGCCAGGCGGCTAGCTTTTTGTCGTGCTGCTGTGTCAAGCTCCATGAAACCTACAAGGGGTTTAATCAAGGAAGATGTTTTCATTTCAGCTGAAACTTTACGATCAAATGATTACTGATGTGGAGAAAATTTTGGTAACTGATTTATATTTTAAATTGAGCAAAAATGATCAAAATCATTGCATTGCATTGCATTCCAAGGAATTATTGGCTATAACTTAAACTGGATGTGGTTGACAGGGACATGTATCACTGTAAATGTTCTCATCCTTCTGCAAAATGTGCTTTGATCACTGACGGTTAAATCAGGGCAGTGATATTAGTAGAAACCTAAACATAAGAATAGAACTGGAATACAATTGTTGGACTGCTTTAGTGTACCAGAGGAAAATAGAAAGAAGGTTCACTTTTCAAGGCCAAATGTAGTGTTTTACTCTGACTGAATGAATAAAGAGGTGTTCAAAGAAAAAAAATCATCTTTTTCACTGATGCCAAACAGACTGAGAGATGTCAGGGACAGGTATCAAACAGAGGCTCCTGCTCATTCTATTAGTTAGCAAAGAAAACACAAAATCTCTGGCTCTGCGGCACACATGTACCTTGTTGTTCCCAAATGCATTGCCTTCTTTGCCCTTCCGTCCAATACTTCGGTAGCAGACACCCACATCCCAGAATCCCTCGGCTTCCAGCTCCCAGTAGTGGGTCCCGGAGGAGAAGGTCTGGACGGTGAGGACCTGCGGCCAGTGGTCAAAACGTTCGGGATGAGCAGCGCAGGGCAGGCGGCTTTTAACCCGTGTAACTGAGCGCAGGTCATCTGAGATGCTCAACAGAGGATGAGCTGTGTTTGTGTCCAGACTCAAAGGACTGGTTACTGTAAGGAGAGAGAGAAATCTCTGTCAATTACTTGAGTTACTTTCCTCGTAGTACTTAAACTTGTTCAAAACAGAACTTTTAAAATGCAAAACAGAGATTTCTAAAATTATGGTTTTGAGCCACACCTGCATTCTCAGCTGCTGTAACCTTCATTTTGTCCCCAGTGCGTTACATCTGAATAAATATATTTAAACTCTGAACGTTACAAACATGATGTTTCCAACTTCATAACCCAAAGAAGAAAATTCAGGTCATTAAACTCTTGCTTTTTAACATAAACATCATCTGCTATTTATTCGACACATTCATAGATGGTTAATCATGGTTTCAACACTCCATTGAGGATGCTTTCTTTCTTTAGCTCAAGGCAAACATATTCAGAGTTGAACTGACTCTGATTTGCTATTCTGGACTCAAAACTGAGTTTCCCTTCTTGGGATTAGAGGTCAGCATTAGACTCAGAGTTTGTTAAACAGATTGCTGTTGTATTCAGCTTCATGTCTCTACCTTTATATTTGTCTGTGCCCCTCTGTTCCCCGCCTTTGTTTATCACTGTGTTTGTCTTCCTGTTTTTAGTTCCAGCTTAGATTTTGTGTCCTTATTTGGGATTTTGTTGTCTGCTGCTTTTGAATTTGCGTAGACTCTTGTAAGTTACCAGCAGCATTTTATTAAACCTTTTGTTTTGTTTGCTCAAGCTGTCAGTCTCTGAGTGTTGGCAAGTGTGTCCTCCAGTGAACCATAGAAACCATAATAACTTTATATTAAGTGAGAAATATTTGCAAAGGACATCTACGTGTTAATGAAAGCACACACAAACACATTCTTTAGGTTTTATCAAACATGAACTCTAAACAATGTCAAGAAAAATCAGGTCCAGAGTCATGCTTTCTTACATAGTGCACACAACAGGAGATCATCTGCTTCACACATGATGTCACTTCTAGAAATACTCACTGGCTCGCTGTGAGTTCACATGACAATCACCTGCACTGCTCTTACCTGGAACACTGCACATAAACTTATACTACAGAGCTGTTACATAGTTACATATCTATCTATCTATCTATCTATCTATCTATCTATCTATCTATCTATCAAGATATGTAGAAGAGTTTCTCTGAATGCACACCGTGTTGAAGTTAAAGTTACCTGGTCAGATGGTAGGGGCAGAATTAAGTGTAAAAAAGTATCCAAGCAGGAATTCATCCTGCCTTGTATCAATGGTTCAGACTGATGGGGGTCTAATAGTGTGGGCAATATTTTCTTGGTACACTTTGGGCCACTTAATACCAACTAATGCTACTTTTGGCTGTTTCTCTTGCCACAGCGGGTAGCACTGGATGTTTGGCTTGGCAGATTGTTAAGGCGGATGCTTCTCCTGATGCAGCCTCAAAGGGATGTAACTCTGCCTGGAATTGAAAGGATCAGGGACCTTTATCTTCTAAGGTAAATATGTAAATGACTGCACTCTGGAGCCTCACCTTAAGACCAGCTGAGGATTATTTAAATGCCACAGTGTTCCTAAATTTTGTTGCTGATCATGTCTACTCCTTTATGGCCACATTTTATGATGTCTGCTTACAGCAGGATGATGTACCATGTCACTCAGAACTCAGATCATCTCAAACTGGTTTCTTGAATATTACAATGGAACTCAAATGGCCTTCACAGTCACCAGATCTCAGTCCGACAGAGCACCTCTGGGATGTGGGTTAAGCTCTGAAGCTCAACAAGAAAGCTAACAAGCTTCATTCCCCAAAATGTCTAACTATTCCTTTAAAATCATTAGCAGGGCAGGTAAGTGTCACGCATTCATTCCACTTACAGAGTTCCCTCTTGAGTTCACTGAGACAGCGGAGGGTAGCAGTGATGAACTCGCGGTACTTGCTCTCGATGTCCTCCAGAATGTGCTTCCTGTCTACGCTGATGGGATCAGGGATGTAAAGTGGACTGTTCAGCTCAGCTAATAACCTACAAATCAAAAGCACAAATGAAATAACTCCTTTAATATTTTGTGTCTTTCATTGTCTCTCTATCTCTCTTTTCTCTCAAGCTTCCACCATAAAAACACTCCCTAACATGACAACTCACACACACATCAACACAACACAGCTCAGGACGAGTCCTAATACAGTGTGACTGGTTTGTTCTGGACTTACTTTGTGTCATCTGACTGAAAGGCCTGTGAAAAGAAAAGTCAAGGACAGCTGAGAAAAATTCACCAACAGAATGAAAAACAGCTGTCTGTGTGAATGTGGATGTGCTCAGGTAGATTTTTTCTGTAAAGTCCTACATTCTTACATTTTTGCATTTTCAAATTGCCCTAATATGTAGCCATGCCAAATGTGTGATCTGCTGTAAAGCTTCACTCTCCGGCCACTGTGAATATGTGTACAGTATTGCAGCATATTCCAGTCAGGACTACAGCGGTGGATTTCCTTGGCTAAAAATGATATTCTGCAGCCGCACAACAGTTAATCTCCAAATCAGAGAGCACTGGATCGTTACTGAAAACTGGTGCATCCTGTCTTACGCTATCATTTAGTTTCGTTTACATGACCTAGTTGTCGAAAAACCTAATGCTGCACTCACCCAGATGAGCAGGAAAGGGTCTGTCTCTGACAGCAATAAGGCCAGATAGTGCTGGATTCTCAGGGTCTGGTGCATGTGGTCCCTCACTTTGGAGCAGTCTTCGTGCACATGATCCATGACCTGCTGTCTCTCCTTCTTGGTGATGTCTCTCAGTGCCACCACCAGCTTGTTGACCTGGACCTGCAGGTCTGAGCCCAGCTGCGCCACCTGGGCATCGTCCTGCCTCAGACAGTCCTGGAACCAGTGAGGACAGTATACTGGATTGTTGACAGATCAGTGATTGAGACACAATCAAACCACATGACCTGTGATTTTGGTACGAACAGTTTTGTGAGTCATTAGGTTTCCTTTGCACAGATAAATATGTGTACTCACAGCCATGGTGGAATCGATGTTCTCATGCTCTTTGAGGATTCGCTCTCCATCTTTCAGTTTTTCCTCTGCTTTTATAAGCAGTGTCTGAAGAATGACCTGTAAAAATCACCCAGTAGGTATTGCAGCAACCACACGTTAACATGCAAGCATACATTAATTGATTATCCATCCAGCACACCTTCAGATCATCCTCCACATGCCTCAGTGCTTTCACTTTGTGCTGAGCGTGGCCTCCTTCCAGCAGACAGTCGCCACACACGTACACCCTCTCATCAGCACAGTAGTAGCGGAACAGCTCTGTGTGCGCAGGGCACCTTCGCTGGGACAGATCGCCTAGCGGATCCACCAAAAGGTGGGTGCTAAACACCGGTCTCTCAAGATGGGGCCGGAGATGTTCGGCACACAGCGACACTTCACACCTGAGGCAGGTCTTAACTGCCAACAGCGGTTGTCCTTTCTCTGCCTCGGGAGGGCAGCAGTCGCACAGCACTTCGCCGTGCTCCTCCTGACACTGGGGACAGGTGAAGCGACCTTTTCCTTCACCCTGGCTGCTCCAGGCCTCCCGGACACAGGCAGGACAGAAGCTGTGACCACAGGGCAGGGGCTGGGATTGGCTAAAGGTGTCTCGGCACACAGAGCAGGTCAGCTCTTCATCCATGGAAGCCATCGTGACAAGGATACAATAAACACTGGTTTCATGCAACGGAACGAAAACAAATGAGCACATTGATTAAGTGGCAAACACACAAAACATAAAATATCAAGAATTGTAAACACTAACATGTTTGTGTGATGTATAAGAAAGACTAAGACAAGACAGACCCACACAAGACACAGGCAGCGCTGAGATAGTGACAAGCTGGGAATGCTTGTTTCACTCCAACTGTGCACTCAGACCAGTAATCCTGTCTACTGGGCTTTTGCCTACTGTGCTCTATGAATAGATACTTCACAAAGTAAGCAGTTTTACTGAGAAAACATGCTGAAAGTGTACAAAAATATCAGAAATGCCTCATCCACTTTTGTCAGGGAATATATCAGCACAACAAAAATGTGCTAAAAATTACATAGAATACCACAAAAAAACTTTTTTTTACAATAATATATATGATCAGATATTAAAAACATTATCAAATGAAACAAAGCAATTCATAAAATAAACCTAGGTGTAACATATAGTGGTTCCTTTTCTTTAAAATACTAGCAAAGGTGTTGTAACACTGACTGTAGACGAGCATTAACTGCACTTAGACTCAAGCTGTTGCAGTGGAGGGATCAGGAGATCATCTGAGACAGATGGCTGGCTCAGTTAGTTTTACATGTGCTCTTCTTTTCTGTATTTCACCCAAAACTTTAATGCTTTAACTAACAACTATGTATCATTAGAAATCATTAAAAAAAAAAGGTAACTCAAAAGTGTCATTCCTTACCCGTTAGTTTCCTAGTGTTTGCAGACTAAAGCCATCTGTGAGTGCGTGAGTTGTGTGCGATCAGACTGCCGATTGGAGGCTAATCCCAACAGATTCACTGCACTCAGAGAGGTCAGCTGATCCTGAGATGGGAGGAAGGGCAAATGTGGACGGAGTGGGGTAGGGAAATTGATTAGGTAACTCTGAAGACACAAGGTTTAGGGTTAGATCTTACATCATGTCCCTGCACAATTTAAAACATGATAGCGTCGCAGCAGCTATTCATGTAAAGTGTTTTATCTCTAGCTGTCCTATACCATGTGTGTCCCACATGTCGAATGCTTTTCTTACTGTTTTTGTCATTCAGAAGCATGACTGCAGGTTTCAGTGAGCTTTTCTTTACCTGACTTTGTTGGACCAGTGAACTTAAAACTGAGGTTTGTACAAGAGAGTAGCATTTTCCCATCTCAATTAAAACTATCGACATGAACCATTCAGTCAGTGATACTGGGGACAAAGCAACAATATATGCAGCAAACTCAGAAGCATGAGGTATTTACCACTATATTTATTTTTTTCTTTTTGTTTTAAGGAATACAAATATATGTGTGTTATTTGCTCTTAAACACAGGTCTTCAGCTTTATATAAAGTAATTTTGTTTTATTTCTGCCAACATTTCTATGCACAGACATGAGAAAGAAGACCTTGGGGTGTTTTTTTTCTTTCTTTTCTTCCCCAAGCCTTTTTTACAATCAAAAACACAACCTTCAGAATATTCAGAATAAAAATGGATTGGGTTGGATTTCGGCAGGTTGAAATGTGTGTGCAAAGATGCGGTGCACAAGGTTGTACACAGAAAAGCAAATAATCACAAAACTTTTGTCAAGGGAACATTTTTGCAATTTTTCTCCTGCAATCTCTCAGGGGAAATTAAAATTTAGAACATAGACAGAGGAAGCATCCTTTATTGAGATCTTACTCTAATTTTCATGCTTTAAAAGACACCTCTAAGAAATGTGAACTTACAAGAGCTGATGACATCCATTTTTTTTTCATTATATTAAAGGTTTAACATTTCAAAGACCTGCCACATCCGTTCAAGAAACACAAGCCACAGTCAGATACAAAAGCCAGTTAGCTCCTGAAATATTCAAATGTTATTGGGGTTTTTTATGACAATGTAACTTCAAAGAATTAGGCATGAAACTAAGAGTTAATAAATAACAAAAAAACTATTTTGTTATTTATTAATTGACTTAACAACATGAGTAATTTGAAAGTACATATCCTGGACACTTCAATCAGTAATGGTTCCTAAGGTCATAGGATGTTTTGGGTCTTAAAACCATCAAACAGGTGAAACACACAGAACTGATTAATGCTCGTGTCCATGTGGTGCTACAATAACTGCGACTATTCTCTGGACCTGTGGTTAAAACAACTTCTGGCCTCAGTGATATCCAGCATGTAGTAGGTTCTGAGCAGCAGAGGCCTTAAACCTTCCCTGATAAGTCTGGCTTCTCCGCTGCGGCGTGCCAGGGTTCCATGGTTGCCGGGAAGGATACTGTGTATCTTAGGCTGCAAACACTTTTCCTTCACTGGTTTCTGGTTTGAAACTGGGTGTAGGTGTGAGCCTGAATGGTTGTCTGTCTAGTGGGTTAGCCTTGTGATAGACTGGTGGTCCATTGGGGTGTACCCTGCTTTTCATCCACTGCCAGGTAGGATAATTTTCAGCTCCCTGGAAAAGTGGTAAGGATGGATGGATGGATGGATGGATGGATGGATGGATGGATGGATGGATGGATCATAAAGGGCTCTTTATTAACCAGACTCTTAAGAGTAAAGTTGTGCATCCAAGACTCACTTTTTTGATGTAAGCCTCAATGACACTGCAGACAATCAGAATGAGGTTGTTAGAGTAGTCAAGTATAATCCCTGACTTATGGTAGCATTCATTGTCTTTTACCTTTATTTGAGTAAGGATATGTAGGTATTTATGAGGTCCAGGCGGACCACCATTGTCCCATTGTTGTCACAGGTTATGCCGTTAGGAGACATGTGGGTACCTTCCTTCTTTCTGGAGAGTGGTATGAATGTAATGGTGTCAATCGGGTGCTCAATCGGGCCCCTAACAACAATAATAAAGAATATCTTTCCCTCAACACTGAGTACTGCGCTCACTTTACAAACTAAGTTAAAATGCAATCTAGATAACAGAAAGTGATGTGAGCAACACAAGGCAATGTATAGCAAATTAAATTTGATGTTTCTATTTTTCAACTTTATATCATTCAGCACACTGGAATAGTGAATGCCTGCAGTTGTTGAACTAGAAAAATGAAATATTTGCAGCATGTGCAACACTGTCAGTGTAAAGCACATTATAAAATGTAAGCCATACAGGTGTGGACTTTCGCTACCAGAGGTTGCAACAAAGCAGAGAACTGTCATAAAAGAGCTTCATTATAGACAGGAAGAAAATATATCACACTGACTAATAATCTAATCCTCCTCGTGTGTGTTTTTAATACCAACGTGATATCTAGCTGTGGACAAGTGGAGGAAAGAAACCGCAGCAGATATTCACATTGCCCTTCACAGCACGGTTGTGACCACTAACAGCTATTGTGTACATTATGTCTTTTGTTGAGTTTGGATTTCCACAATTTACTCCTGCTCCACAGCTAAATATGCACAGATAACACATAACATAATTCCCAATATTCATTTTGTACTTGGGTTTTTATTAAATGCTTTGCATGTTTTCATTAAAAATGGATAAACAACGGATGCGTAGGTGAGTAATTCAATGAAAGAAATGGACCCTCTTTATAAGTTTGTACAAGGATCCTTAGCTTGTCTTTTCATCACTTAAACCTAAATGATATCACAGCTGTACTTGCTAGACATGCTATATAGTCAATTTCTTGGTGTAGCAGTAGGATTTTGACCCAGCTAGGAACTTCTTTATGTTTTTGAGAGGTTTTTGTTTTTATTTTTTATGTTGGATTTTCTACAACAATTGAGATGCACTGCCTGAAAACTGCATGGCCTGTCATGCTTGCTTGTGTCTAATAAAAAAAGAGGACATAGCAGTTCTGATCTTTCCCATAAAACTGCTCCCGTCAGACATCATTCAGATCAGGACCACAACTGTCTTTATGATAAGTAGATTTTTTAGTAGCGCACACTGGCCTGAGCTCCAGTTTCCTTTTCATGCTACTGATTTTTGTAGGGATGGTCTTGGCCAATTGATGAGCAGTGCTTGGTTTCCTCCTCCACACACGAGGCTTGGTGTAACTAAGGTTCTTCTACCCCAGTTGTTCAGATTGGCCAGGCAGCCAGCTCTAGGAAGAGTCCTGGCGGTTCACAACTTCTTCCATTTACAGATGATAGAGGCCACAGTGGTCACTGGGACCTCCTGCTGCAGATCTACCCTTCCCCAGATCTTTGCCTCAATACAATCCTGTCTTGAAGATCCAAAGACAATTCTTTAGACGTCACGGTTCAGATTGCGCTCTGACATGCACTGTCAACTATGGGACCTAATGTAGATGTGTGCCTTTCCAAATCATGTCCAATCAACTGAGTTTGCCACAGGTGGACTTGTAGAAATATCTGACAGAAGATCAGTGGAAACAGGATTTGAAATCAATTTTGAGTGTTTGCTTGTTTTTGTTTTGTTTTTTTGTTTTAAATAAATTTGCAAGAATTTCAAGCCAGTTACTTTCACTTTCTTACTAAGGGGGTATTGTGTGTAGAGTTTTGAGTTGCATTATTTTTCTCGCATTCCTTTAAAATATGTGTACTGTCCATCCTTGTAGTTAATGTTATGATAAAAAAAATATTGTAAATTCGTTCAATATCTAATTACGTAGCACTGGTATGCTTTTTAACACGCTACTAATTTTTGTCTTTGAGAGACACCTAGTGGCTTTATTCCTGAAGCACACAAACCACCGCACCTGTCTGCTTATATGGAGATATTCTTGTGAGTTAAGATAAGACAACAATCAATGTCATGGCAGTAATGCTAATAGAAAAATGAGGATGCTGGCACAACAACATCATTAGCTGACAAAATAAGTGTTGTATTGCACAAAGAAACTCACAGCAGCAGTTTTTTACACTGTTTAGCGTTACTACAAGCGGTGCATGAACAGATCGGTGAATTATTCATATTTTCTCATAGGGGTCACCAAAGAAAGATAAATTGCCTGTAAATACTCGGGAGGAGACTATAATTTTTTTTTATATCATCACTTACTTCAACTGATTTTCACATTATTGTCTCCAAAATGAACGAAATATTATGATGGAGTGGCTCAAGTGGGCTGCTCACTTTTTCTTTTTTTTTTTTGATAATTCAATACAACATTAGTCTGTGGACTACATCTACAGAGATATCTAACCTTTTAAAAAAAAAAGAAAAAAAGAAAAAGAAATTATTATTTATATGACTAAATAGTGGTTGTTATTTTCATCAATGGGAACCTCTGTCACCCGCGCAAATCTTAAATCTTACACTGATTCATGTCTGCATCAGAGGTGTGCGCGCTCCCGGGCCTGCACTCCTATGTGACATGCACACTGAGAGCCAATGTGGAGGTAACCGTGGTCACAGTTTCCCTAAGGACCGTCTGGCGGCAAGGGCCATTAATTATAATAGACAGGGAGACAGACACCGAGCCAGCTTAGCAGACAGACAGACAGTACCGCAGCTAGCGCAGACAGGCCGGACAGGAGCAGGCCCCGACAAATACAAAGAGGGGAGGAAGAGCGGAACGTAATCTACAGCCAAGGGGGAAAAAACCATAATCCTCCCCTTGTAGCGAGCAGGCTACGGCTATCTGCACCGGTCCTGCTTTCGCTCCTGACCCTGGACTCTGGGTGAACACACTCAGGCATAATAACCCTTTGTCATAAGAGAAAGAACGCGGTTTTCTACGGAGATAAATAATTGAAAAAAATGCGGCTGTGTGACTGCGCATCCCTGGCAGTGAATAGGAAAATGCTGCGCCAGTGTCCCGGCTGAGAGACGGAGCCGATCTTTCCCAACACAAGCTCCCCGGCTTCCCCACTTTCTCTCTCTCCCTCTCTCTCTCTCTCTCTCTCTCCTGTCATTACACAATATCGCTGCCAAAAATTCATCGTTTCGAACATGGTAAGTTTTCTTTGTGTTATATTTAACGGGCTTGTGTCGGCGACGCGCGGCCTGTGGGGGAAATGCACATCCGGGACTGCATTTTTTTCGGAGAAGTCATAATATTTATGAATCATAACTTGTTATGATGTAGGAACGCGCGTGGCGTGCAACAGGTCGCCGTACAGTAGCGGGGACGCGCATCTCAGGGCCAGATTTTGAGCTTGGTTTCCAAACACTGGTGCCCACATACACACACGCGCTCGCGTTCAGCCTTTGTATACGCGATCAAACTGGCGAGATGGCACGAAAAAAATACTAATATTGAGAAGAATAAGAAGGCCTTGTATGAATGATGGAGTCCAGGTTAAAAGCGATGATATTATCCGCTTCGACTGTTTGCCTGCTGTTAGAGTTATGGTTTCATTCTCTTTTACAAAACACCAGCGATTACACAATGAGGCGTAGGTTATTAGCCAAATGATTTCCTTTTTAATCCCTACTCCAAAATCACTGCCTGGTTTGAACAGAGAGCCTTTTGCCCAATATAATCCTACTGTTAAGAACGTCAGATTAATGGATGGTTATTACCCGTATTAATTACTGATTTAGAATTTTGGCTACATTATTATTCTGCCCAAGCCCCAGTAAGACAGGGAAGA
Source organism: Etia nguti (assembly GCA_015106755.1). Classification (NCBI taxonomy): domain Eukaryota; kingdom Metazoa; phylum Chordata; class Actinopteri; order Cichliformes; family Cichlidae; genus Etia; species Etia nguti. Next base: position 50,201 of record VUQG01020430.1, read on the forward strand.
AGGTGGATGGTCTTAGGGTGGGGGACTGTCACGGGGCCCGAGTGGAAAATGTATTTTTCTCCTCACCATGGCTGTGCTTTTTTCGAACTCCACGTGCTAAGCAGCCGTGATGAGGTTTGAAAAGGGAGCATTGTGTCTCCAGTCAGTGGCCTTATGTGTTGGAGAGGCTCGGAGAGGGTGATGTTCACTCAGCTGCGCTCCCTCAACGTCATTGTTGCAAATTTCACCTGATTTCAGGCGCTCTGTTTCACCGAGCTCACGCGGGAGGCTGTTTGTGGAGGCGTCTGGAGGGGGGGGGAGGGGGGGGGGACACAGCCCACGCACACTTTGAAGTGTCGGTGTTCGACAAGATGCCCCGTGACAGGATGTGTTTGATTTATAGTCTCGGGAAACAAGATTTTAGCGGATATGGATTTTGCGCGTGGCTTCCTTCCTTCCTTGCGCACTATTACCTTTTATTCGTTTTAATAATCGACAGCTCGGGGAGGAATCACAATGTGATGAACTTGTAATGTGTAAGGGTTTACCGAACAGAAGCAGTGGACTCTCGGCTCAAAAGATGGGGTGTTCACTCGCCATTAGAATGCAAAGTAGTGGATGAACAAGTGAGCTGTGTGTATGCGTGTGTGCGAGTGTGTGTGTGTCTGTGTGTGTCCAGAGAAGGAGGGCCAACGCCGTGTTTTCAGAATAGAGAGACTTGTTGAGAGAAACTGTCACACATGCCTCTTTGGTTCTTGTATTTTCCCCCCCTTTTCTCCACAATGCCACCAACGTGGAGCCACTTTATTAAGTCTAATCGAACCGGATCACCCGGTGTCAGATTTTTGGAAACCATACTGTAGTTTGTCTTTATTTATTTAATTCTTTTTTTTTCTTTTTCTTTTTTGTCTAAGTAATTTAGTTACCTGCTTTTTTCAGCGCGCAGGGAGACAGAGTAAAAGTTGTGTGTTGGCCAATGCGCCCCTGCGTCGGTCCCATCCTGTTGAAGCATGTCCCGTCGGAAACAGAAACGACCCCAGCAGCATATGAGCCTGACCCTGGGTGCCTGTCGGAAACTTGAGCATGGTGAGATATAGACTATATAAATCAATAGAACAACGAGCCAATAATAAGTAAGACGATATTTACATTGGATGCCGTAGTATAGGAGACGTAACCTTTTCTTAGCATGCGGTTTGTGCCTTTTAATAGTGGATACGTGCAAGTACATTAAAATGTAGTGCTTATTTAGGATGTACATTTACAGTTTGAATTAAAATGACTATTATCTCCTTTTGGACTTCCAGTTTTGGAATTCAAATATATTTTTATTGTTTATATTTTAAGTTTTGTTGATTGAGATGTAATCATTTACTCTTAATCAGCCTTTAATTAATTCAATTTAAGTGTTTAAATTGAGCTCATTTGCGCTAAAAGTTTAACCAAAGTTAAATGTGCATGTTATAGCTGTGTGCTAAGAAAATGGCTTGCTGGAATAATTTGAGTGCAGACGCTTTAATTCCTTCTGTGCAGGTTTCAGCCTTAAGCTGCTTCTTTGGCCCCATAAAACCCAAGTATCTTCACTCCTCTCACACTGCCAGTTTCAAAGACGCAGACCACCCACATTTCAGAGAAACACAATGAATCGAAAGAAGTATCACTGAAAAACAATGCAAGGTGAATCTGAAGGCATGTGCTATGAAAAGGGTTAAGACATGAGCACGAGAAGGTCGAGGAAAAGGAAACTTTGTGGGGCACTGTATAAGGTGTTCTAACTGCAACAGCCTATTGTCCCCATTCAGCTTTGTTGCTAGCCACTGAAGCATGAACATACCCACGAAGACGTGTATGTGAAGGCGCGCGCGTGTGTGTACACACAGTTGTGTGTATTTGTGTCCGCTTGTCCACTTCAGTTACAGGAATAGGGACCCCATTGTGTCACAAAATTGTAGCTGTTGAGCTAACAGCAGGAAGTTCTGTATGCATTTGGGTGCACGTGAGTATACAAAGTGTTACCCTTTTTCCACCTGTGTGTCGTGAATCTACAGGTGAGCTTTGTGTTTTGCAAGTTCAGGGTTTGCTTGCAGAACATATTTGCTGAGTCGTCATGTCTGTCTAATGGCCTTTTTGTTTTGTTTGCACGACGCCCCTCTTCCTCTGGCTGGCCTATCAGGAATGGTACCCCCAACTGTTTAAAGTCAGTTTTACTAGCCAGTCAGATACCCTGCAAAGTGTTCAGTACTTGACTAAGAACTAACTCTTGACACCCCCACTGGGCCAATGGGGGATGGGCTCTTCAGTAAGACAGACTGAATGGAGGAAGAAAGAAAGAAAAAAAGGCATAGATGAAAGAGTGCCTTAGGATGCATCTTATTTTTTATTAGGGAAGTGGAGGTGGGGAGAGTAGAGTCCATTGTCTTGTGTGTGTTTCCCTGGAAACAAGGTGGTCTCCTCTGCGGGTGAGTAGTATATTCTGAGTGCATGTGTGTGTTTGTGTGCAAGCATGTGTGTCTGTGTGCAGACAGCAGTAAAGAAGCAGCACAAAGAGAACAGGAAAAAACATTTAGTTTAGTTGGCTGGAAATTAACCCCTGAGGCTAAAAGTCACCTCCTACAGACCATTTAATTTTTTCATACCCTTCATGTGAAGTAGCCACCTAAATTTCTTTTCCTTTTTTTTAATACCTGCAGATGACACCTCGGCACTGAAGTCACACTTCTTTTCATTTGTCACGGATTCTACTTTGTGCTCTTTGTCTTCTCCTCAAAGCTCCCAGCTGCCCCTTACGCTCTGTTCATCTCTCAAGGGCTCTCAGATCACCTCTCAACTTACTGAGGGTCAATCACAACCTTGTTCACCGATAAAGCCCCACCAGCAGACTCTTAAAGACCTACATCCCTCCCTTTCATCGGACTTCCCTGACTCCCCTCTCTCATCCCACATACAATTCTCACCTGGCTTTAAGTTGTTTGCCAGCAATTCCGCAGCTTTTGTAAGTGCTGTTGCCTACCCTCCCAGAAGCTCAGAAATGGCCTCTCCCAAGCTGGGACTATCAGCCACCACAACCTCTTCTTCCTCCTCCTCATCCTCTGCTTCTCTATGTCCTCCACCACACCCTGGAAGCCCCAGTCGTGTGCCCGAAGGCCCTCCGAGTCCTGTTACACCTACCCCAAGCCCTGGAGTGTCCTCTGCCTCTGGTGCACCTTCTAGGACCCAGCTGAGCATAGCTTTGATCCTGGAGGAGCTTCGGGTGTTGCAGCAAAGACAAATTCACCAGATGCAGATAACAGAGGAGATCTGTAGACAGGTCCTACGCCTTGGTGGAGCCTCCTATAGCATAGACACACCCACCCAACATCTTCTCCCTTCTGTGTCTCAGCTCTGCTTGGAAGGCAGTAAAAGGGCATCTAGTCCAATAACCCAGCCAACTGCACCTCAGCCTTCCACCTCTATGGCTCCTCTTCTAGCATGTTTCTCCTCCCTGCTTCCCTCCCAAGCAGTCAACAAGCCCACACAGCAGTGCACCTCCTTGTCTCAAATCCTGCAGCCTCACAAGGTGCAGATGGAGGAAACAGGTGGGACAGCTGGTGCTCATGGTTTAACAAGGGTGAGCTCTCGCTCATCAGCTCCCTTGAATTCTTCCTCTGGTGCCACCACAGTGGCTTCCTCCACCTATCCGCTAGCACTGTCATTAGCTCTACCCAGTCGGTATCTTCATGAGAAGTCTCCAAATACTACTTCAGTGAGCGGGCACAGTGGTCTCTCCTTCCTTAACACACCCCTCCCCACATCAGTACCTATAGTCCCAAACTCACAACATGCTCTGCAATCTGCTTCTAACGGAGGAGAATCTTCTTCTGCATCCAGTTCCAACAACATTGGCGGCCGTCTCCAGCATGCCTGTCGCTTTTGTGGAAAAATGTTCAGCAGTGATTCAGCCCTGCAGATACATCTCCGCTCACACACGGGGGAACGACCCTACCAGTGCCCAGTCTGCCTCAGCCGCTTCACTACACGAGGCAACCTCAAAGTTCATTTCCTACGGCACAGAGAACAAAACCCTGAGCTTTCGCTCTCACTTCTGCCCCCGTCTTTGTTTGGGATTGCATTAGGGACTACTGGGGGATCAGATATGGGACAAAACATGAGCAGCGGTAGCAATACTAGTGCCATGAATACGATACAAAAGAAGCGAAAAAGCAGGGTTGAGGATGAAACATCTGGAGACAATTTGGAAATCAGTGGTTCTAGTACTGGGCTACCACTAGGGACTTCTGGAGGATCGACCCCATCTTCCCTACCCCTGCCCCCGAGTGTTGATCTAGCATTGATTTCCCACTCTCTCCTGCAGCTTAATAGAGCTGCAGTGGTAGCTGCTGCAGCATCTATCACAACTGGCTCATCCAACTCATCCAACTCATCCTCCTCATCGTCTTCCTCCACCTCATCCCTCGCAACCTCCCTTCTCTCAAACCCTTCCTTGTCCTCATCTTCTGCCATCACAGGATTATTCAAGGGTGCCAAGCAGCATCCCTTTGATGAAAATACTCCTCCTCATGCCCCAGTGCTTTCCCCTGCTGCCTATTCCCAGCTAGCCCACCTGCCTAAGCTTCTTTTCCCAACTGTCTCCACACCTTCTTCTACCCCAGCTGCACACTCATCCCTCTACAACCATCCAGCCTTGGGCTTGCTCCGCACCCCTCTACCATCTGCTCCAGGCTCCCACCAACATGCTTCTTCAAGCCATTCCCAGCTTTCCTTTCCTTTCTCTTCTTTTCCTAAAGTCACAGGTCCACCCACAACTACCAATGCATCTTCCCTGCCTTCCTCCATAGCCCCCACTCCTACATCAGAAACCTCTAAGCTGCAAAGGCTGGTTGAGAAGCTAGAGAAGGCCCCTCGACCTTCCTCTTCTCCATGGAGTTCTTCCAATACTTCCAATTCTGTTATGGAAATGTTATCTGGCAGTACCACTACCTCTTTAGCAACTTCAGCAAACAGTAGTTTCACAAATGCCAGCAATTCTACCACATATGTCATGGCATCTCCACTATCTTCTAGCCTTGTTACTACTTCGGTTTCAAACTTCACTCGCGAAATGGTAGCTGCCCTAGGCATGGGTGCCAATGGAGCAAGTGCCATGGCAGGAGGCATGTTACCATCACTGATTACAGATCCAGCTGGTAACCTTACATCCAATCAGTGTGGGGTGTGCCTACGAGTGTTGAGCTGCCCCAGAGCATTGCGGCTGCACCAGGCCACACACCTTGGAGAACGCCCTTTTCCTTGTAAGATATGTGGACGATCCTTCTCTACCAAAGGCAGTTTGCGATCCCATATTGCCACCCATCATGCCCGGCCTCCCAATGCACGTGTACAGAACTCCTGCCCACTGTGCCAACGTAAGTTCACTAATGCTCTCGTGCTTCAGCACCACATCCGTATGCACCTTGGTGGACACTTGCCTCCAGACGGCACAGAGGATTCTGCACATGAGATGCCAGCTGAATCTAAAGCCATATCCTTGGTACAATCTCAGTCCCAGTGCTCTGACCCAAATGCTACTTCAAGTAATACGCCTCCCCTAGCAGGCCATTCAAAGAGCATAGTTCCAACTCAACAAGTTAATACTGCAACAGTTGCCTCTGTCCCTGTCTCTGACAGTATGAAATCAGCTGAGTTCACTCAAAATACAGGCAAGTCTGCACCCTCCAGCCCAGACCACATTCCCCCCTCTGACCTTAGCCCTGACCCCTTTATGAATCCCACCACACAGACTTCACCACCAGGCAGTGCAGACCCCCCTGTGCTTACTGTCAGTGTCCCTTTGCCAGCATCCCACCAGACAGATCAAGCCTCACCAACTGGCGAAGACAACCAAGTTCCACAAGCCACTGTTGGTTTCAATCTTCCAAAATCTACCCTTTCACCATTTACTTCCAGTGTTACCGAAACCACAGAGTCACCTACTGCTACTGAGATGCACTGTGGAGAGGATGAAGTATCTACCTCTTCCGATGCCTTCCTTGGCTCTAAATCAAATGTAGAGGACTTGCAAAGCACACCTGCTCTCAATGATCCCTTTTCCTACACCTCTCCCAGCACCACCTCTAAACCTAATCATTGTGACGGTAATACAACAACAACCTTGGAATCAGACCCGGTCTCTCCAAGGCCCCAATCACCAGAGATAAATAAAGACAAAGAGCTCTCATCTCCACCCACAACACCAAAGCAAGACCAAGCAACTGTGCCAGAAGGAGAACCCAAGCTGACGTCAGCTTTGGAGGATACAGACACCACTGGTGCTGAAGTAAGAGGCGAACCACAGAAAACAGCCACTTTTGTAAGAGAGACACGTCAAAGCTTTCATTTTAGTTCATACGGGAGGGAAGACCGGGCAGATGGCATAAGTGGATTCGGCTCGAGTTCAATACTGGATGCTTCTGGCCCCATCAACCTTGCGCCAACCCTCCCGTCTCCGATGTCTCGTCCTGAGAAGAAGACCTACTGCTGTGCTGAGTGTGGAAAAGAGTACGCCAGTCGCAGTGGGCTGAAGGTAAGGAACAAGTTCCATCATTTATATCAATAAGACTCTCTTTTGTCCTAGACAAAAGAGAGTTTTTCATTCCCACTGTCGCCAAGTTCTTTACCGTACAATATAAAGCGCACTGAGGTGACTGGTGTTTTGATTTGGCACTAAATACATTGAATTAAACTGGACCCTAAACCCTAACTGAATTAAGCTGGACCCTAAAATTACCTCTGCTGTACAATTAATTCTTAGGGGCACATGAAGCATCACGGCGTGGTATCCAAAACATCACGCCCGTCAGCCCGGAGTCGTCGTTCCTCCACTGACCAACTTCCTACTTCTACATCTATGACTTCCTCAAACATTCCAGCCACTAGGAGCTCAGCAGGCTTCTGGAACCAGTATCAAGCATTCCTTAACACCAGCGCTGAGCCAACTGATGACCCAACTACTGCAGGCGGAGGAGAAAATGAATCGACAAAATCTCCTGTTTTGTCACAGATGGATCCAAGAGCCCTCGAGGAAGCTGGGGAAGAGTCCAGCGAAGGGTCATAACTCACATAGCCATAACTGGCTGATAAATGTTACGGTGTTTTTGATTGTTGTTTACGTCTTGGTGTAACTGTACGGGCATATCATTAGTACTGCTTCCTTAACACATTTCAGGTTGCCTGTCAATGATAGTCAGAATAATATGTTTGTATATTTAAAGTTGTGAGTCAATCAGCTTGGTCCTGTTGTATTAAAAAAGAGACAGCTATTGTGCAAAAAAAAAAAAAAGTATATATTCAAAGTAACAAAATTAGCCAAGTTATTCCTGGATTTGTTAATAAGTGAAACTACCATTGTCTGTCTGAAGTTCTAAACAGAGTAAAATCTGAAATGTTTGGTTATTAAGAAAGAGTATGGGTCATAATTCATATTACGTTTAAACATCCCAACAGGCTCAGATAGATAAATCTGATATTATCGGCTTTGAGTCATTGGAAGTGAAGCTACAATAACCAGCTTAAACCTTTTTTGATAGTGTTGTAAACATGTAAACACCTTTGTTCTGTTGTGGCATGTACCAAATTTCATCCATCTGGCACCAAAGGAGACTCGAGCCAACCAAAAGAAAATATTTTGGCAAATACTACAACCAACCCATGTATGTTTCATATGAAGAGGATCCTTTCTGCTGATAAGGATGAGTAAATAAATTATTCGATTTAAACTACATCTTGCTTTGTAAAAGTCAACAAGGTGAACCATATGAATGTGTTACCGGGGGGAGGGGGGTGTATATCGAGTCTTTTGTCCCCGTCCTGTGGCTCTTAAAACTCCTTGCTCCTGCTGTAATTTCCTTCTCACTACCTTGTCCTGTCAAACCAGAAGCACACCTGCAGTTTTTGTGAGCCCAGTGGGGGTGTGATCCTTTGTGTGACCTTTGCCCTTCAGCTTTGTGACTATTATGATTGTCGTTTGGTCCAAAAGTACTATCTGTAAAACCCTTTCAGTTGCTAAAGTTACTAAAACTTTAAGTTTGTGTATAGAATCTATAAGAAATGTATGTCTGTTTGTTGTATGCTGTTATTTCAGTATCTCCACATTAAAAACTAATTTGGGAAAAAATATATATTGCTCAATCTTGTTCTTCCCCCAAAGGGAGGGAGTATGTAGTCGCTTCAGTTTGTCTGTTTGTTAGCACTCTAGCCTCCACAGTCTTCAACATATCATTGTGAAATTTTGTATGATGGTAGAGACCAATAATAGCTACAGCTGATTTAATTTAGGTGAAAACTGGGTCAAAGTCAACTTCACATTAAATGTTGAAAATCAGTAAAAACTTTATATAAAACACAACTTTTTTTATGGAACATCTTCAAACTTCACAACAATATACTAGGCCATGGGGGACATGAGTACCTAGGTTGGCTAAGCATTTGAACTTCACCTTCATTGTTAGCGCCCAAGGTCAAAGTTAACCTTGAAAATAAATTTCAAGAAGCCATACTGAGTAATATACAGTATGAAAGGGTATGGATAGGGCTGCACAACACACTTTATATTTTTTCAATTCCTACAACGTCACAGTGACACCATTATGTTTCACGCACTGTAACACAAAATTTCAGGTCTTTAAAGCTTTTAGAAGCCAAAGATTTCAACCAATTCTGCTCCAGTCATGAAGAAAAAGATAATAACATACACAATTTCAGTATGTAATGTTTCATGGTCATAGGTCAAAGGTCACATGAATTAGGAAAACGCTTTAGTTTCCATAGGATAATTCCCAATCTTTAAAGCAATATATTAACTACAAGCACTTTCTTTGTTTGAGCTCTTTAAAACTTTATCTTTTCAGCACAATGTTACACGTTTCACAATGACACAAAATGATTTATATGCGAAACTAGATTTTCATATTAACAATACTGACATCAGCACAAATGATCTGTGAAACAATACAGATGGCATTATTGGGGATTTCCATATTACCAGTGCTAACATCAGCATAAAACATCAAAGTTTTAGTAAAGCCCTTAATCTCTCTGAGTGCTCCTGTTTAATTACTGTATTCTTATCTTATGTGAACTCCAAGAAAAACCAGAGGACTTTAACATATGCACACTAAACAAGACTGCAGTTATGAAAAGAAAAAAAAAACAACACTCTCTGGAAAACAGAGGACAAAGAAAAAGAAATGCGAAAAGCATGCAAGACAAAAGGCACACATTTGGATGTGTACAAGTAGCGCACTGGAGGGCGCAATTCCCCCCCTTTTTAAGCACAGTTTGCCGCTTCCTGTAGCTAAATTATTATATGATGTTTACAGTACATTTGAGCATTTTTCAAACACCCTATATAAAAGTCTGAAAAAATTAATTTGTTAAAGCTTAAAGGACTTTAAAAACAGCAACATAATATTCTACTATCTTCGGCTTGAAGCGAGGTTTTAGGGAAAAGGCTGCTTTTGGCTGAAGAGATTGCTTTATAGATGATCGGTTATTATCGCATATTCATGGAAGCAGATGACTGTACTGACAGATCACACTAAAATAACAAAAATGTTGAATACATTCCCAAATAAACTTTTGTATTTTGTCCTAATTTGGAACAGCTTGAGCTGCTCGTTTCTGCAAACAACAACAGTTCCCCACAGTTTAGTGAGCATTAACGCTTTAGTCCCAGTGAGGAGCCGTGCCAAGTCCGATGGGTCATCCGGTTGATTCTGAAGGGGCGGGCTTATTTCGGAGGGGGGTGGTTCACATCGCTTTACTTGCCAACTAAAGTAGGCTATCAACTACCACGTCTGCAGAGGAGAGAGGGGGTCAAATTAAACCGACAAGAAAGAGAGGACAGGAGGAGTAAAGACGGTTCCATCAAAGTCGGCTGCAACATCGGGAGCAGACCGCAAGCTGAATTTGGACATAAAGTACGCACCGCTTGCGGCTCCAGAGCCCCTTTACACAGTTCTCGCTTCCAGTAACTTCCGATTGTAATCTTGCCAATTCACTAAAACACGAGAAGAATGTACATGCTGTAGAGACACGTCTAATAGTTTAAATCGCCCTGGCAACCAGTTGCACAGGGAAACAGTTTTTTGTGTGTTTTGTGCGAAGTTGATCTCCCTGACGTCCAAAGTTTTGCGCATGGGATGCTTCCCTCCCCCACACAGATAATGTTCTGACAAAAAAAAAAAAGAGAGAGAGAGAGAGAGAGAGAGAGAGAATCGCACGACCTTCCCAAGGACATCTTCTTCGTTTGTTACGTTTTTTGAGAATTGACTGATGGCACCAAAGCTGAAATCGGTAGCCCGGCTGCTGCTGCTGCTGGCGGTGGTGTGGGAGCTGAGCGCGCAGGGAGCGACGGAGCGACAGTTCAATCCAGAGGTGAGGAAAACATGCAGAATGCAGGACTAAAGCCACATAAAGTTTGAATGCGCATTAAACGATTAAAGTTAGATAAATATAAACAAGATTAAAACTGGATGAATACTCCATAAAGGCATAGCTAATGTACACTTGGAACATATATATCTCCAATATATACACTCAGAGTTGAGAAATTAAGCAAAACAGTTAATAATGTTAGACAGATGTGACATATAATTAAAGTTAATGAGATCTGTTTCCATCTATGAGTTAATAATACATAGCCTATTTTCTTTATTATTATATTCATCTTTCAAATTTGTGTGGAGAATTTGTTAGAACTTTGCGTCCTGATAATAATTTCTGCAGCTGACTGTTGTTGGCACAGGGATATGGGAAATGGGTTCAGACCCTGGGTTAGAGGAAGCAGCCCTTAATGATGATAGCGCTCGTGAAAACACAGAAATGCTGAGAGGGCAAAAGCAGCGGAGCCAGAGCAAAAGAAATGCACTAGATTGTATTGTGGTCGCTGCAGAGACTGAGGCAATTTTTGTGGGAACGGACTGAGGGATTGAGAGTTGTGGGTGTAATTTTATTCAAAGGGATGGGGAGATGTAATTGTTGACATCTGTCCTGAGTTATGTCTGAGCACAGCACCAAGGGGGGGGGGGGGCGGTAAGTTACAGAAAGAAAGGTTCTGCAGCATCTCACCCTTTCTCATCTGTGGAAAAATACAACAGATTGAGCACTAAAACGTTTTCCAATTTCTTCCAATAACAGCGCTGGCTACTATCAATGAAGATGCAGCTGAGATTTTTTTCCCCCCCTGCTGTTCACATCTGTTCCTTTCTCCAATTCTTCTGTATTGTTCTGATCTCATTTGTCTGTTCAGATCTGTTCTTCTCACAGAATCAGCAGCTCTCAAATCCCATAGCCAGAGAAAAGTTAGGAAGTTCTATGTTAATGTTCCAGGAAGTGACTTTGTGATGGTACTCCTACACACCTGCTTCCTTCAGTGCCATTATAAAAATACGGCGAGGTCTTGCTCGCATAGGACATCAAAGAATTCAGATTTTGTTACATACAGTGGCGCCTGAAGTATCCTGCCTGTGACCGATGCAGTTAAAGCTCAGCTTTATGCCAGTGGAAGAAAATGGAGCAAAGTTACTCAATTGACCTACATTTAGACCAGAGACTGCAAAGCGCCATCTGCTAAAAATGTAAACAATGTGTCGCCTACATAATTCATAATTTAACTTTCATTGCACACACACACGCTGTGCAACAGTACATCTAAGCAAATTTCAAGGAATTTTTACATATCAGCACATTTTAACAACCAGTGCTCTACAGTGCAGAATTTTCTCATAAAAAAAGAGCATTAGCTACCGGTGTGACCCCCAAGTATGATAAAGGCCAACTAAAAAGTGGATCTTTGACCTGATAATTTCAAAATACTAGTATGAAGGTTGATTTCCAACTCCATGTTTTATTTTTGATCTATTGTAAGTTTGCGCGACTGAGAGTTTAAAATAATTCTCATTCTCAATCTTATTTGTCACCCAGTTCATCTGCTAGCTGAAAAAACGCCACTTTTAGCTCCTCGCACTTTAAGGGCTCTGTCCCATTCAGTCAGCTTTCTTCTGATTGACTAACTTTCCAGGCAGAGCTGTGTACCTGAAATGCCCATATTAGGGATATCCCATGACAATTACATCATATAGAAACATGACGAGAAAACAGATTTGAAACCCAGTATTTAGAGCAGTCTGAGCTTTTGCTCAACTGGGATTACTTGTGTAAACACTGACCTCATCATTTGAAACTTTGGACTTGTTAAATATGAGTATGCACTGCTACAACAGGATAAAATAAATAAATAAAGAAGAGCATAATAAGCCCATTTAATTAAAGCAAGTAATGCTGCAGATCATCTGGGCTTCGGTGAAGAACTTCAATTAGATGAACATGTTTTGCCTATTTTATTTCTTTGGAAGATAGTGGGTCATGCAAAACCAAAAAAAAACCCCTTTTCTGTCATCACATTCATCAAGAATAGCATCAGTCAACAATGTGGAATCAAATAAGGAAGTTAATGAGGATGATAAACATGTGAAATGTCTGCACCGCAGGAAGCGGGACTTTCCATCGCTAGTTAAGTTATGGTCAAAAAGTGCTTTTTTTTTTTCCTTCTTTTTTTTTTTTAAATAAGACCAAACTCTCCATACAGCTGAAGAAATCTGACCTCATTGGCTCCCTCCACAAACCCACAAGTAAGTGGGATTTATTTTTTATTTTTTATTAACAACAAATAAAATTAGATCAGTGGTTGCGTGTTGGTCATTGGGCCTGTTATGTGAGATAGAGGTTGTGTGGACACAATTCATTTCCTGTGGAAGTGGGCAGCTTGGTGTGTCAGCAACCACCTGCCTATCACACACACACACATCTTTTTTTTCCCTCCTGTGCTTGAATCTGCAGAAATGGTTACAAGCCGAGGTCATTCAGTACAAAGAAGGACTTCAGCTTGCTAATTGTCATGAAATTGTCATGAAATGAGATGATGAAAGTGAGGCAGGGAGTACACTGAGGAGCCTGTCGCAGACCAGAAAGGGGGCTATTGTGGAGATGGGAGTGATGCAATCTTTTTGGGAAAGACGGAAAATGAAGCAGCTGTCCAACTGTATGAGACAAGATGTAGATCATTTTAGTTGTCATGCACATATCCTGTGTGAGTGTACTGGATGTCATGTTCCCTCTGTTCCCAAAGAAAACAATTATACAGGTGACTTTATACTAGTCCCATGCTGGACTAGTCTTGTTAGTCGTTTAGAGGAAGTAGGACTGCAGTTTTTCCAGGAAGCCATTGTTTTTTTATAATCAGCAGTGGGTGGTCTTTGGGCAGTTTCCTTGAGGAAAGGTGTAAACTGGAAATAAGGTAATGCTCAAAGTCATCATCTCATTTCCTGTTCGTAAAACAAAGAGGCCAAATTTATTTTAGGCTAAAATTCTTCCTTTTGCCTGGGATTGACTGACTCCTCAAATGACACTGGCAGAGATGAATTTTTCCACTCTTGTGTCATCGGGTCTTACTGGTGTTGGCTAGAGAGAGGTTGTTTAATAGACACCAGCTGGGGGATTACACACAACCAAAGGGGTTTCTGCTTGTGTGTGCTCAGGAGCTGTTGGCCAGAGGGGTCAGAGAGGTTGTAAATGCCGTCCTGAATCAAGAGCATAGCAGGCAAATGCCTATAAAGTAGAGGAAAAAAAAGAAAAAGTTTATAAAGTGTTGGAGGGATCCTACCCACAGTAAGCTCCCTGACATACACATGGGCGCATGCTAAAGGCCCATAACCTGCTGTTGCACATAAAGTGGGAGCCATAATTTCATACATTTAAGACATGTGACAGAATATCGCAGCTTTCTGGACAGAGTGGGTGGATATGTAATGACGAGCTCTCTTGCCTTGTGTGCGCTGTATACTGAGCATGCCTCAGTTGGACTCCCATCGCTGTTTCACCAGAGTTTCTTTCCATTGGCCTTCAGCAAACGGAACAACTGACTCGCTATGCCTTCTTCTTCTCCTCCTCCTTTTCTCATCCTATGCAAAATGAGCACACTGCCTAGAAACATCCACAGCAAACATTGTCTGCTTCTTGTAGGTCTTCCGTTAAACAATAAAGTCAGTCACTGCACATGAGTGAGCTTTACATCAAAGTGCTGGACTGGCAAGGTTCCTTTGCGCCCTACTTTTTTAAGTCTGTGCACTGGTAAATATCAAGGGGTGATGACTACATTTAACACAAGTGCTTCCAGGCATCAGTTTAAAGTGTTGCTCATCACTCAAATTGTGGTTAAATCTATTAAAAGGGACAGCCTAACACTAAGTCAGTTGTCACACCTCCATGTTTTTCCTTAGTTAACAACAAGTAAAGGAGTTTAAACAGGAAACATGATATCATTTGAGCTTTGAAATCATTGGTAGTAAAGAAGTTAATGTATGTGTGTGTGTGTGTGTGGAGGGGGGGGGGGTGAACAACTGGAAACCACTGCTTCACATCAAAAGACTGTATTAGTTTGAACTATCCTTTCTTATTCTTCTCTAAATACTGACCACTTCCTCTTCCTGCTGCTGCTTTAGTTGCTCCACTTATTACCGTGGGCAAAAATAGCGTGGTCCGACAGTGAATAAGACTTTGTCAGAGTCACCTGTGGGACCCATGAATGAGGCGTGGGAGCCTTAAAGTTAAAACAAGTGTTCAGTGTCATTCAACAGCAGTCTTTTGACTGAGCCGAGGGCAAAATTGGGCCTTTTGTAGAAAAGAAAACAGGGAATGTGTGAACTGGAAGAATATGGTTTCAAGCTCAAATCAGGCCTTAAAATCTCTTACATTTATGGCAAATTATCCAAGCTGCTAATGGTTGTGATGGTTGTATTTGACTCCGGTACAAGCAAAACCTTTATTTGTTTATCCCAGCAAACTGCAGGCATTTCATTATGACCGTTAATTACAACCTCTAAATCCCACTAGCCTTCATCTTTCCTTCCTTGTGCTCCTCTTTTTCCCGCTCATGCGGCCGTGCTGTAACAGTGACTCTTTATGTGTCCACTGGAGCTCCATGGGTGAGTCAAGACGAGAAAGGGCTCATTCAGGAGTAAAGTCTAAACACGTAGACCTCCATGTCTCTCTAGGACAGACAGAGAGGCAGAGATCAGACTTTCAAGGGCATCCAAAGCTGCCATTCAGCTCAGGGCCAAACAGCCATGCTGAATGAGCGTCAGGGGCTTCAATACGGCTATGATTAAAAACTCACAGACTGACCTAAACCCCAGAGTCAGGCAACCACATCAGCACATTCACTTGCTGTACATTTTCAGTGGAAAACTCTAAAATAAGAGAGTTGATTTATTTCACTTTAACTGAGTTTAACGTCCATTAGCAGCAGCAGATAACTGCATTAACAACAATAATCGAGCGGCTCAGGGTGTGGTTGTTCATGAGTATTTACCCTCAACTCTGTGGGTTTTCCATAAGAGAGGGATGAGGCAGAGGAAAAGGGGTGGAGTGAAGAGGCGAAGACAGAGACATGAACGTGGGGGGAAGAGTTTGACTTTGAGGTTTGGATGCAACAAGGAAGAAATTCCCAGTTAAATTACTGACTGACTTTACTGCTTGACTGGAGACCTCGACTGAGGTTGCCCAAGGCCTGAGTCTCACCCTGGGACACTCCCTATCTTTTTCTCTACTGTTTTCGCAATGTCCTTCTCTGCACATACTCTACACTAACTACGCCTGTAATTCTGAATCCAGATGAAATAATAGATCCAGCTAAGCTGCAAAGTCACGTCAAGCTCTGCCATACAAAGACAAAAGTCATCAGCAGATCCAAACCATAAAACGCTTCCTGAACGTGCCACGACAAGCTCACAGAGTCACTGTACAGCAGAATATCAGAGCGGTCTTGGTTTCCACCGCGCTCACAATAGCCTCAGTGTTATTTTTCGTCTCTAGCTTGAGAGGGAAGGAGTTCAGGAGAAGCCGTGTGGGAGAGGTGCGTAGCAGAGCTGTCGGCACCGGTCCAAATGTCAAACCAGCACCGCAGGCAAATGGGTTTCCAGGGGAAAATAAGGTCAAGTTTAGCTGAGAGCAAGGGATTTGGAGCACCAGAGAACTCGGTGACCATCATAATATGGTCTCCAAATGGTTTAAAAAACCGCTTTCATTTATGAATTGTACAAACTCGACGACTTAAGCTAGAACTGATGTAGGTACAGAATAACATCAGTTTTAAACTTTAACTGTGTCCTCATTCAGTGTCTAAGTCAGGGTTTTGGATGAAACCTGAACTGTCCTTGTCTTAAGCTTTTTTTGGCTCCTCAGGCCAGTTCTAGTTTCAGTCCACACTTACTGGAGAGTCCAGTGTTGATGGTTGAATAGCTTTTGTGTTTAGTCACGACATGGAGACGTGCCAGTTGCTTGAAACTGATGTTGCTCCCTCTGGCTACGAGATACAAAAACACAGAGAGAAGTTATTTAAGAGCTTATTCTTGCTGTCGGTGTGGAATGTGTTTTCATCGCAGTCGCAGGAAAACATCCTGTTCTTATATTCCCAGTAACCAATGATCAACAATTTCAGGTGACGTGTGGAGTGTTTTTGTGTCTGTTTTTCATTTTTGTTTCTTTGCTAAAAGTGGAATTTCCTCGCTATATTTTGAAAGACTTCTCATCATGTTTCCCTTTTTTATCCTGCTTTGCACTGCAGTCATGGCTACAACAATATGGCTACCTTCCCCCAGGGGACTTGAGAACCCATGCCCTCCGCTCCCCAAACTCCATCTCCTCCGCCATCGCTGCCATGCAGAGGTTCTATGGCCTCACCGTCAGTGGTACCTTTGACGGAGACACTGTCAAGTGAGTATCACGCAGTGTCTTTTTTTCAACCACATTTAAGTGTGCGTTGTCATGAGCGCGGTGTGTCTTACTGTCTGGCAGGGCCATGAAGCGACCGCGCTGTGGTGTCCCTGATAAGTTTGGTGCTGAGCTCAAGAGCAACCTGAGGAGGAAGCGGTACGCCATCCAGGGCCTGAAGTGGCCCAAGACAGAGATCACTTTCTCGTAAGTCACAGAGTTCTGAAATAAACACGAAGCAGCCTGCAATTATGTCTCTGTAAAAAGGAATTAACTGTCTCACCTTTTTAACACAATGTTTAGTATACAGAACTACACCCCAAAGGTGGGTGAGTATGAGACCTACGAGGCCATCAGGAAGGCCTTCAAGGTGTGGGAGGGCGTCACCCCGCTTCGCTTCCGGGAAATTCCCTACAGCTACATACGGGACAAAGTGGAGGAGTTTGCCGACATCATGCTATTCTTTGCTGAGGGTTTCCACGGTGACAGCAGCCCATTTGATGGCGAGGGGGGATTCCTGGCACACGCCTATTTCCCTGGCATTGGCATCGGTGGAGACACTCACTTTGATTCGGCTGAGCCGTGGACAGTTGGAAACCGGGACCTGTTAGGTAAAGTTTCATGTTGAGACTGAAATTTCAATAGATGAGAATTTTTTTTTTTTTTTTTTTTTTTTGACTAATTCCCCAAAACCTGACACAAGAAAAGCTTAAATGTTGGGAGGGACCTCTCTGACTCTGTTTTGCTGTCAAAAGCAAAACCTGGGCCGAGACAGGCCCCGGCTTGTGTTTGTACACTTCAGGCAGTGAGTACCTGTGTGCGAAATGCAGCAGACACACAAACTGCAGCGTCAGCTCCTCGAGTCTAACACATCTTCACATGAGCTGCTGATGATTTTATTTTTAACTACTTGGTGTCTAGTTGTGTGCTTCTGAGTCACTTGAAAATGAGGAAACAGCACTTTTTTCTCATTCTCCTTTAGGACTCTGTCTCAAAATCATCCCACTTTATGTCTAACACTTTGGCCTAATTTTAAAAAAGTTGATAAACTGTAATTTTTCTTGTTGATGTTGTTTCAGGGAATGATATTTTCCTCGTTGCTGTGCATGAACTTGGTCACGCTATGGGTCTCGAGCACTCTAACGATCCCTCAGCCATCATGGCTCCGTTCTACCAGTGGATGGACACTGAGAACTTCCAGCTTCCAGACGATGACCGCAGAGGCATACAGCAGCTTTATGGTTTGTACAAATCACAATTAATCATTATAATTCTACACTAGGGCAAAGACTAACCTGAAACATTACATTATAAATTACAGTATGAGTAACAGCTTTCAAAGATGGATAAAAACAGATTTTTTTGCTGCTTTAAAGTTAAGGCTTGGTCATTTAAATATTGTTTGATGTCCTTACTCACAAAGGGTCAGGATCAGGTCCACAGCCCCCACCTGTAACACCGCGTTCACCTTACAACCCCCCCGATCCTCCATATTCACCTGACAAGCCTCGCTTCGGCCCCAACATCTGCGATGGGCACTTTGACACCATCGCCATCCTCAGGGGAGAAATGTTTGTGTTCAAGGTAAAAAGCTGCTGGAGAAAGTGTGGGCCCTTTATATCGATGTCATTTGTAGATTGTTATCTTGTTGTCTATGTCACCTTGTAAGTTACTAAGAATTTTCTTTTTTTTCCCTATCAGGATAAGTGGTTCTGGCGGGTGCGTAATAACCACGTGTTGGATGGATACCCAATGCCAATTGGTCACTTTTGGAGGGGGTTGCCCACTCATATTAATGCTGCTTTTGAAAGGGAAGATGGGAAATTTGCTTTCTTTAAAGGTAATTCTGGCTTTAATATATCGGCAAAGAAATAGTTTTACTATTATTATGAAATTAAAAAAACATCTCTCGGGTATCTGGTTTGTCCTCGGTTTAATTGCTCTACAGGAGACAGGTACTGGGTGTTCACCGAATCAAATCTGGACCCTGGCTACCCCAGGAGTCTTAAAGAGATGGGCACAGGGCTTCCCAAAGATCGAATAGATGCTGCTCTCTACTACACCCCCACCGGACAGACATATTTCTTCAGAGGAAACAAGTTAGTCATCATCCATTTTGTGTGTGTTTATCATATGCAGAAGTTTCAAAAGTAGGTGATTACAAGGAAACTCCCCCTGACATCACCGCCAGTAAAAGATATGTTTTGACCATATGAGGTTAAAACATGTAAACTCAAACACTTGCTATCAAATCCAAATCTGCCTCTCATTTAAACAAGAAAATTCACCTTGAGGGAACTATTATGCTTGCTGAGCTTTTCCATGGGTATAAAAAGTGGATGGCATGTGGCAGTCGGGGATTATAAAGCGAATATAGCAGCGTACGTTACTGCAATTTTCCTAAGACCTCAGCTCTCTGTCATTTAGGTTCTAGAAGAGTTTGTGGTAGTTGAGTGGCAATGTCTAAAGAGACAACACTGACTGTGGCTGTGCGGTTTTTACGTTAGAAAGCAAGTCAAGAAATGTTAGTAAAGGTCTGTAAGGACAGTTCTCAAGTTAAGTCAAGTCACTCTACACAAGTCAACTACAAACGGTCTACACCAGTTTGAAGACTAATGTCTAGCTTCGAGTCCTGTAGGCACGAACAAGTCTATCAACATCAAGTTCTAAACCGTTTAAAGCAAAGAAAACTCAAGTATTAAGTAATCTGTGGCAGGTTCAAGTTAATGAACTAGTATCAAGTTATCAAAAACTAAACCCAAGTCTATGTCTGTTCTCAAGTCCAACCGAGTCATGTATTTAGTTTGAGACAAGTCCAAGATAAGTGTAATGGCAGGTCTTTTAGGAAGAGCCAAAGTCCATCCACAACTGTTCATGTGGGTAAAGAGGAGAGTTTCTAGCACTGGCCGAATCATCAGTTCACCATATCTCTTTTTTTTCTACATTTCTCTTCTCGTTTCCTTTTTAGCTATTACCGTTTCAATGAAGCGTCACAGACAGTTGACGATGGCTATCCGAAATCTATTAGCGTGTGGCAGGGTGTTCCTGATAACATCAAGTCAGCCTTCATGAGCAAAGATCAAGGTAAGGGTGGCATGTGTCAGACTATCTAGATTATTCATCACATCTCACTGTGACTGGATACTTATTGGTACATGTTGTTTTTTTCTTACACATCTTTCTTCCACCCTTCAGCGTACACCTACTTCTACAAAGCCAACAAATACTGGAAGTTCAACAACCAGGTGATGCGAGTGGAGCCTGGATATCCAAAATCAGCCCTTCGTGACTGGATGGGCTGCCCCAATGAAGACCCCAAGACAGACGGAGGAAGAGGCGGAGGTGGACATGACAAGGACAAGGAAAGGGAGAAGGAAAGGGAGAGAGAAAGGGAGCGAGAGAGGGAGAGAGAGAGGGAGCGGGAAAGAGAGAGGGAGCGAGAGAGGGAAGACAAAGACAGAACTAGAGATAGAGAGAGGGACAGAGAGAGGGAGACGGTGATTGAGAGGGAGGAGGAAATTGATGTGAAAGTTATTGAGACAGATAGTGGCAGCGGGGCAGCGGCATTTGTTGTGCCGCTGTTTCTGGTAGTGTGTGTGATCGCAACGTTGGCAGCCTTGCTGTTTTTCCGTCGTTATGGTACCCCCCGCCGACTCCTCTACTGCCAACGATCTCTATTGGACAAGGTGTAGTTAGAGATGGAGGGGCAGAAGAGAGGAGAGAAAGAAGGCGAGAGAAGAAGAAGAAAACGTGGTGGAGAATGTTCGACACAGATAAGGGAGCAGGACAGAAAGAGACAGAACAGGAGAAAGAGCCGAAGGAAAACTGTCAGACTTGCATTTTCAACTCTTCTTACCACTTCCAGATTCCTTTGACTCTATCTCTCAACCACTCAGCCCTTTCCATTTTTCTCCTCTCCTCTCCTTTCTGACTCTGTCTCTCTTCTTGCGGTTACTGACGCCAGCTCATTGCTGTTTGTTTTAGCCTTTTTCAATGTCATATTTTTAGTTTTTGTCAGTGGTCAGTGTTTGTGTTCTCGTGAATTTTCCACTTCGAACCTGCATCTTCATGACATCCATTTCAGCACGTTTCTGTGCGTAAGCAGACGCCGTTGTTTGATTGCTCGGCCAAGTGCCCTTTTTTTAATTTGCACACCCTCTCTTAAACACAAAATCCTGGAAACCGCGGCGGCACAGTCATCTGTGTTTCTTAATCTTCCGGTAAAGCGACATGTCAGGAGCCAGCAGGGACCATAAAAGGGAAACATTAGCTTGCATCCTTATGAAGCATGAGATACACTCCTATCAGAGTAAAGCAGTAAATGCAATAGTGTATTTTCTTTTTTTTATATTAATGTCTTTATTGTTATTATTATAAATGATGTTGTCATTACTATTATGACTATTACTATTATTGTTGTTGTCGTCCACCATGTAAAGAATGTTTTTTTTGTATATTGTCATTAAAAAGTCCTGCTGGACAGTGACATACAGTTTTGAAAGTGGCCTTAATTTTATACATGTGGGGACAGTGAATGGGGAAATGGGGTTATGTATTCTTGAAACTTGATTGTTTTTTTTTTTTATACCTTGAATCCATCTCAAATGAAAATAAATTGAAGACCTGAAAATGACTCCCTTTTGTCATCGTACTTACTTTTGTACAATTCTTCGAATCATGGTGCTACATTGCTAGTCAGGGGTTAGATTAACAACAATAATAATAATATTAGTGACAGTGATAATGATGACCATCTAGCCTTCTCAATCAGAACTGTGTGTGTGTGTGTACTCACTTATAAGCTTTTCATACAAAAATAAAGTAATTTCAAAAGGCTTCCTGTGCTTTGATCTTCACTTAGTCTTTGCTAAACTTTGATAAAATCTTTCTCTCGCCTGCCTTGTTCACCTTTACTGATCATATTGGTCTTTGCTGTTTTGCATCTGGCCTTCCCCAGTCTCCCCGGACCTCCAGGTTTCTTGTTCCCCGACCGCACCACTCTGCTTTACTGGGGCTCGGAAACTGGCAAGCCAGAAACTGGGTCGGAAAACACGGACTGGATCCAGAGCTTAAGTAGAAACAGGGATGAAGACGACTGTATAAACCCGTTGCTGCACAGCAGGAAAACATATCTGAACTATACAGCTAGAGGGAGAGGGTGTGCATGTGTGTGTGTTCTTGGGTATATTTCTATGCTTATGGGGACCACACAGCCTCGCAAGCGTAGGATGACAAGGAAAAGCGTGCAAAGTCCTCCAAAGTCCTTATCAAGACTTTGAAGCTGGAAAAGCAGTTTCACAATTTGATTGATGTAGGTCCTCACAAGCACACTGGCACAAACAAGCACTCATGCATGTTCTGAACAACTATAAATGCCTGTACTTGTGTATTATCCACTGTGTTTGTGTGCACTCCCGTCCACCACGAGCCAATAAAAGCTCAAACAGCAAGCCTAGGCGTCTCCCCACTCCTTAATGATTCCAATAATGAACAACTGCCATACAGACACGAGACATGCCGTAAAGACGACTGACTGCAACAGAACGAGAGTGGGTGAGGGCGGAAGCCGGGAAGGCAGCGCTTCTATGATTTGCTATGATAACAACAACAGGGTTTTGTGCACTTTTGCTCTTTTCCTATTGTGTTAAAGAGATTTAGGGTGCCCATTCTTCTCCACTTCTCACTGCAGTGTTTTGAAGACCTGGAGCTGAAGAGAGAAGTCACGAGGATTGCTGGGGGAGGAGATGAAGGAGGAGTGAGGATGGTTAAGTCACATTTGGAAGCCAGATATGGAGCAGAATTCCATGCACAACATCTGGAATTCCAACTGCATCATGTGAGCCAGACACACAGCAGGATACGGCAATGAGGGAATGGGGGATGGGATTTTTTCTTTTTTAGGATGTGTTTCATTCATTTTAATTTAACTTTGTCTAGGTGAAAGATATTAAAAAGACAATAAACATGAAAAAAGTGTTATTTGTTTGTTTGTTTTTTAAGATTAGTTTCCTCTAATGGATTTTTAGTGTAATATCTTTATACACACTGTTTTACTTGCTCTGCTTATCTCTGGGGTCCTCTCAAGTCCCAAGTGAGACCCTGAGCTGTGGGTCAACATTTGATGTTTTCTCTCTTTACCCAGCTGACTCTGCAGACTGCGAGAGAAAAGAAATGCTTCAGCATAATTCTTCCCCACAGTCCTCTTTTCTTTTCTGTAACCGGAGAGCTTTTCTTCACTGTCTGCAAAATGACTTCACAAAGCCCAACAAAAGACCACACCACAATGCCCCGGCCTCTTCCAGCCTTCTCCCATCCTCCAACCACTCACATTTCACCTAGATAAATACAAAGGTAATTCCTGCATCTGATTCCACTTTTTCTTTTTTTTTAAAGGCTGATCTACAAATTCTTCTATCCATCCCCCCATGCCATGTCTTATTTTAATCTCCTTCTTTAATTCAATCAAGTTTTTAAGTCAGCAGGTTTCATTAACAAGCTGGTTTTATGTTTCTCTGAGCTGGACACTTCCTGTCCCTCTGTCAGCTGTGTGGCCTGTAGGCTGATGAATGCAGAAAAACTCCCAAAGAGGGGAAGTCCTGCTTGGACCTATTGTGTCCCATAATAGCCATTACACCATAATTGCCAGTTCCCCGCTGAATGACAAAGAACGATGAGCAACAGCATTCTGCCTGGTAACAAGGATGTGGGCAGAAAGGTGGCAGCTGGTGAGTGTCTATATAGGTTACACATGGTTTTCATTTGCATCAGTTAAAACTCAGTCACATGCTGCACTTCTCTTACTCACGCGCGCGCGCACACACACACACACACAAACAGACACATGGTGGCAATCACGTCGCCTCTGATCACCAAGTCCTTCACCAAAACTCGTCTAAGAATAAAACAGAGTTGAGGCAGCAGAATATGAGCTTTAGCATCCACAGTCCCTGTTTTGGGTTAAGCCAGAGATACTGCATCCTGCATTTCCTATTATGTAATCTGCCTGCGTCTTATAGGCCTCAGTCACGTAGGCCTAAAGATCCCACTGTGACCCAGATACCAGGAGAAAATGTGTATTACAGGTCCGCAGCAAATGGACGGAGGTTTTTGAACGCAGCACCGTACACTTCTTTACGATCAGTTTCACCTTGCGACTGCCACCAAGCTTTTGCAGACTGGTTAGGGAATATTTATTTTTCCCTAGCAACCAGCAGTTGCCAGATGGTCGCCAGCCTGTGTGCCTGGGATGTTAGAAAACAATCTTATTGTTTGGAAGATACCAGTGGCTGTCAGATTGTAACAGAGGTCTAGTCTAAGTTTAGGCCAACTCCAAGCTTTATTGAGTTGCATGTAGGCAAATGCAGACAAAGCACCTCAGTTGAGCAGCTTCTTTAGTTTTAAAGCCATGCCTGTTCAGTACCAGTCCCCATCAATCCAGCTGAAATACTGTAAATAGAGAGCAGTCATTGTTGAGGTTATCTACTAAACCTGTGTGCTTCCGGCTGCGACATGCCAAAAATGTTCTGAAAAGGTCCATTGGTGCTATTATCTTTGCTTTCTATTCAGTTGCTTTCTTGTATAGTTTTATCATACAAAATATGTTGACCTTTAAATAAGCAGTATTCCTAAGCGGTGGTGCACACAGTTTATTTGTGGTGTACACTGCCAGGGGAAGAGAGATTAATACCTAATGCTCCTTTTTTCCCCATTTCAACTCCATATTAATATTCCATTTAGCTACACATGGAGCTATGCATGGAAAAAATTTCCCTTTAAAGATATTTTGGCGTTGCGTCAGGCATTCGGTTTAACAATCTTCGTTTACTTGGTCGTTGCAGTTTTGCCAGACTCTGCCCCATCGGTGCTTCAACATGCCTGTTTGTATTACACTTATCACAACATCTGCACTTTGAAATGGGTGTTTCAAGTCGCTCCAGACGTTCTTTTTTTTTTTTATGTCAGAGTGAGGTGCTGTATGGGTGAAAAAAACACAGGTGCAAGGAAGTTGAATAATCAACATTTTAATGCACTTCTTTTTCTCATGTGGCGTGGTTTTCCCAAGCCCTGCAGGAAAACACCTACATCATAGAAGATGCTGAT
>VUQG01020431.1:0-15842 GCA_015106755.1 Etia nguti
TTATTAGTGTTTTTTTTTTTTTTTTATATTTTTTTATTTTAATTTTTTTTTTTTTTTTAAGATTGTCTTTCCATAAAAGGGTCCACCCACACCACTAAGCAATGAATCCTTTTGTCCACTTGAGGGGGCCATGTAACAAGCAAAGCTAATGGTGCTGTCATCAGCATTCAAGAGCAGATTTAAATCACTGAGGTTCAATCAATTTTACATGGCTGAAGAAAAGCCTTCATTAATGGTTTGTACTACCAATAAAATGCTTTTTGATTGTCAGAAGTGTTTTGTTTACATTATCATTCCTCAAAGACTGGTCTATTGTTTCACTTGTCAAAGTTTAAATGGACTTAAAAACACTTATTGGACATTTCAGGTGCACCATACTGGACTCTCTCTGCCTTCAGAACTGCTTTAATTGTGGTGCAGGTTCAAAAAGGTGCTGGAAACATTCCTCACAGATTTTGGTCCATATTGATAAGTTGCTGCAGATTTGTCTGCTGCACATCCATTATACAAATCTTTGGTTCCACCACATCCCAAAGGTGCTTTATCAGATTGAGATCTGGTGACTGTGGATGCAATTTGAGTACAGAGAACTCATTGTCATTTGAGATCATTTGTGCTTTGTGACATGCTGCATTGTCTTGCTGAAGCCACTATCAGAAAATGGGTAGACTGTACTTGTACAAGGATGGACATGAGCTGCACCTGTGGTCGGGTAGGCTGCGGCAGTTAAACTATATGAAGCTGGTACTAAGTGAACTTGAACCTTCGACTCGATAGAGCCATGCTTTCATGCTGTTTATATCAAAAACCTGATCAAACCAAAATAGTAACAAAACTCACACCAGACCAGGCATCGTATTTTCAGTTGTCTGCTTTTCAAGTTTGAAAAAGATTCATAGTTGACAGGGGTGGCACTCAGTCCAGGGAGATGCTCTTCTGTGTACTTGGTTGTAGTGAATGATTATTTGAGTGACTGCTGTCTTCCTCCTCTGACCTCTGACATCAACAAAGCATTTTTTGCCTGTAGAACCGCCACTGGACATTTTCTTTTTTTGTGACCATTCTCTTTGAACCCTAAAGACGGCTGCGTGGTGAAATCCCCCAGTTGAACAGGTGTGGTGGAATCGGAGACGTGTAAATAGGTGTACCTAATAAAGTGGTGGGTGAGTGTATGTGTTGCTTGGTCTTCCTTTACTTTCAGTAGATGGCAGCATTGAGCAGCTACTTTCCTGTACAGCCTGGCCTATAATGGAGGATATTTAGGCTCTGATCACCTCATGGCCTGAACTTGAACTGTTCACTTGCTCATTTAGAAGCTTTTTCACTATTATTTTATGAGTTGTAATTAATACATGCATGCAGCTTAGTTACTTATTTAGTTTAAAAAATATATAGGAAATTAAAATTACAAATCCCAACAAGGTTAATTACACGCTTAGACACTGTATAAATGTTTGATGTGATGTATTTTTTTTCCCCAATACATGATCCCAGTATAATTTTTCTTTATATTTAATCTTTGGAAATGTTATTTCTTTCTTCTTCTTTTTTTTTTTTAAATTGTATTATTTTAATAAACTTTATTACAAAGCAAAAAACCAAAAAATGTAAAATCACTTAGCAAATGAAAAATAGCCAGAAACAAACAGCAATTGTAAGTAAACAAACAAAAATAAATAACAAAAAATTACAAAACATAATTTAAGTGACATCTTAAATACATTTGCCTAAATCTTCTGTAAAAAGGAACTTATTTGAGATGGAATATTACTTTGCAATACTATTTATATTTTTAATATTTAAGACACTTTTACATTTTAGTTGTCATTCTAAACGATTTTCTCAAATATTTTTAAACAGGAAGAGGATGTGCTTTGTTCAAATCTTTCCTCCATCTTATCCTGTTTTTTTGTGCTGCGGGTGCGCATGAGCTCTGAGTAAATCTGAATTATATGAGTGCGCGCCCTAGTCTGTCGCATTATTCGGCACCCAAAAACTGTTTCTATTCTTCACCGTCGGCTGGGTGTTGTCTCCTGAACTTCCCATCCGAGCTGGATAGAGGGATGCTGCCCTCTTTCCGTCTGCCAACCTTTTCTCGCCCACCATCCCTACCTATATGACCTTGACTATGAATTATGGGATATCCTGCCACCCTACAGTGTGCAGCCACCCACCCAGGTACTGCAATAGTCGAAACAATGCGACTGGCTGGATAACATGGTTGGAAGGCGGGTGCCTGAGAGAAGCGGGCGGAGGAAGAAGAGGGGGAGGAGGGGTGGAAGGATGCTTCTTGAAGGCGCCGTTGCCATAGGTAACCTGGATCCGTGCCAAGGGAGGGGAGTGAACCATTTGCATGTATTCAAATCTCGCATGAATAATTCACTTTGAAGCCCCTGCTGGAGCACTGGCAGACAATAGCCACACACACATGCACATAAATGCACAGTATACGGTGGAAATGCACACAAAAAAAGCCTTCCCGCGCACACACACACGCATCCAGTCTTCTAGGGTGTGAGAAAGGTGAGGAGTTTGGACTGGGAGGATGCTTTCTATAAAGCCTTTCTCTGGACAGAATCAGATTGGGCTGAAACTGTGGCAATGGCGGTAAAATTTTTCAACAAGAAGATTTGAAAACATTCAGGCACTCTTCACCCGTCACACAATAGAGGTGAGTAAACCGGCAGAGGGGCCATTTGACTTTGAATCCACAGCACAGATTTGGAAGGTTGAGAATGTATGATAAACATATGCACACATGTTCACACCCCTTGTGGTGTCCTGCAGAGGAAATGCTGGCAGGGATCCAGTTGCCATCACTTTGAAGGCCTGCTCTGCGTTAGACTCCCGCGCACCTGTCTCCAAGGCAGCTTCCATAAATTCACGAGCATTAAAATGCCTTGAGGGATGTTTTATCTAACATAAACGGGCCTGTAAACGTTTAGCCATAAACTTCCCTTAAAAAAAGCTAAGAAATGGGTGAAAAAAATTTGCTAATCCCACTGCCATGACTATAAAAAAAGAAAAAAGAAAAAAAGAAAAAGCTACAATCCCTCCATGCATGTATGCTGATATTTACAAGTGCTATAGGATCGTCATCCTCTCCTACTGCCACCCTCAGAGCACCCACTCCCCATAGCTCAGTCTTGTTAATTTTATAAGATCCCGCATATTGCCACTTATCGGCTGGCAGCGTTGTAAAAGCTCTGGGGTCAGTGCATTACTGAGCTGCTGGGCTCCACTCTTCCATTAGAGGGAGTGTTCAGGCTGCGTTGGCCTTCACTCAATCAAATACAGGCTGCGAACGGCTGCTCCAAGTGCAGATGAGGGGGCACAAACACACACTATCTCACACACACAAACATACAAATGGAGACTCCTTCAATGCTTTTTTTCTACGCATAAATCTGAGCACATAAATCTGGCCACCTGCATACACACACACACACAGACACACTCAAACAGTATATGCGTGTTACCTCTACTCACTGTTTAAAGCCCCGAGGCAGTTAACAAATTCATTTGCATAGCGTTTTTGCATTTAAAGAGAGTAAATGCATATGTGTATGTGCTTGTACTGCTGCTGACATTTTCACCACTTGGCATTTAAACATATTCAACACGCAATGAGTTGTAGCTTCCTCCAATCCCTGGATCAGGTGAAACGGATGAGAGGTGCAGCCTACAGCAGTGAGCAGAAATAAGAATCAGGGTGTGCGGGTGATTTAAAAGAGATTCCAAAATAGACATTTAAATAGAAGTTGTGTGTCTTGGAACGTGCAGTTAGGAAATTATTTTTCACAATCAGCCAGGAAATGAGGTCAGCTTTATGCCACTGCCTGTCAAGGTAGTGTCAAGGTCATAGGAAGTTAAAGATGAGTGTTGATGGGAACAATGTTGCCTTTATTTCTCACAAATAATTGTAAGTTTGCGACTGCGCTCATTTTCTGACTTTCTGGCATATTAATGTTGTCTGAAGACCTTTTTTTTAAAAAATGTTCTACAGTAGCATTTATGTTTAAAAGGAATATTTTATATACATTTTAATAACAGTAATCATATTTTTCTCTATTGTTTTTTTTTCACGTAACACCATTTCTGCAATCATAGTGTACACAGAGAAAGAGACACCATACCCACCCTCTTGTGAGTGTGTGCCCATTTATAAACATGTATGTATTTCTTCTGCCTGAGAAGAAGCTGGGGGTCGGTGGGTTTGTGTGTGGCGGGTGGATGTATGAAGGAGAAAGCTCTGACAGACTTTGCATGTGAATGGCCAGGGTCCTGTGAACCTTCTGCTCCCTAGCTCCACACTCAAAGGCATCACTGCAGTTAGCATGACAAACTAGGCTCCAAGTTCTCGGACTTTTTGAGACAGCCTCTCCCTCCACACCCCCACCCTCAACAGACCCACCCATCAATGTCCTGACTCCACCATAACAAACCCATTACCCCCAACTTGCTCTTCGGTGAGTGCTTTGGGCTGGACCTAAAGAGTTTATTAGGTGTCTGGGGGGCTACCAAGTTCAGGGGAGCCAAGGAGATGACCCCTGCACACAGACACACACACTTCCTAAGCGTGAGAGAAAATTTCAATTTGCGCGATCACCGGTTTTAAGTGTGAATCGTTTCCCTCTTTGTTATAAACCAGAATTAAAAAGAGCTCTTTAAAAACTCGAGGTTTCATTCCCAGCCTTTTTCCTTTCTCATTTCAGCTTCCCTTACACTCCAACATCGTATCAACACATTTCATAAAGCCAGCCCTTCATTATAGGTGACTATGATAGCAGTCATTGGAGTCTGGAATTAGAACACTTACATAAGAATTTCGTTTGGTTTTTCAAATACTGGAATGGTATCAGTGGGCCTCAGCTGAACTCGGATCCTGTGGGCGCTGTCATGAAGAAAAAACATGTTACCTGTCTTGTACAGTATATCCTATTTGCAATCCAAAGATACCCGCTTTTTGTTTAGTTATGTTAATTTACTTATTACCACATGTGCTCATTGGCGCACACATCTTTGCATGTTTTCCTTGAGTTCTGTGGCTCTAATCATTTACATCGCTCAATTATTTGAGCTCAGCGTGATAATATCTGGTAAAATAAATAGATCCAGTTGTCAGTGGATTGTGTTGTGTGAATAAAAGCACTACATCGTGTGATGACTGCAATGCCGTTAATAAGGGCTGTTCCTTATTTTGTAGTGTTTGTGCTGATGGTCTCTCTATAAAACACACAACACTCCTGAGGGCCCAGAATACACTCCAAGCTGATGTCATCTTACAAAGGACAATTACGATGCTGTTTTATGAGTCCAGCTTGGAGAGTTAAATCATACTGTACTTAAGAGCATTTCTGAAATATATGCACACAAATAATCCATGGAAATACGCTCTTGTATATAACAGGCAAAATATCTTATTTACTGTGACTCCTCATTCAAGCAGATTGGTTTTTCACGATTTGTGTTATTGTGGTAAAACAAATGAATTGTCCTGTGTGGTTTATATAATTAACCTCTTGCACAAAAGCAACAAGTCAGAGAACTTGTATGTGTGTGTTTTTTAAAGGGTGCACTCCAAAATGATGGAGATTAAAATATTTCTGTGCTAAAATAAAATAATTTCAACCATGAATTAAAATATACAATTTAAAGCTTTAAAATTTTTGATGCGGCTTGTTTATTCCAGAACATTTAATGAAATTAACACAAAGAATATAAACAAAGATCTAACTGCTTTCTTAGCCACAGTTTACATGCAATGAAAAAAACAATACAATTCACACCGGCATTTAAATTGTTTATGAGTTTTTCTAGCCACCGAGCTCTGTGCAGCTCTGTCCTGCTGTTACAGGCCTTTGTTCTGCTAACGACCAGGATGTTAGAGACTCTTCATTGACAAACAAACAGCTGAGCTATTAAAAGACAATTAGCTCGCCCCGGAGGCTTTACTTAGGTCAATAAAGGGCTGCTTTTACAACTCAATGAGCTAACAAATTAGTGTGTTGGTCAGGTTTTAAAGACTTTTAATAAACTGTTGCGTGGCTGTGTTAATGTTTTTCTGTGATCTGTTTGTTAATTGTATTTCACTTCATGTAGTACTATAAATATATTTGAAACCACAAAAAGGTAGAAAAAAGAATACATTACAAGAAATTTTACAATGATTCAAAGGAAACATGACTAACAAAGTTGATGGAATATATAAATGTAATTACATGTAAAATAAAAACAACTAATTCTATCTTTTTACAAAACCTTCTTTTGTGCGTGTGTGTGGGTTTTTTTTACGCTTGTCTTCACATTTGCCATCAGGAGGGAGCAGGCCTCGCTGTCAGAGTTGTAACCTGTATACAGACTTTATGTGACATGATCCGTAACTCTATCTATAGGTGTTATGGTATCATTGCCACCATTAAAGAGGTTTTCCACCTTCCCAATGACCTCCGCCTCGCCTCACAGGACACAGAAAACGACCTGATGGCAATGTCTTTCACTGTACAGAGGCTACGACAAAATGCGTGTGTGTGTATGTGTATGACAGCATCTGTGTGTGTGTGTCTGTGCACGGAGGGTCGGTCACTTCACATACAGTGTCTTTAGAAAGAGTCCAGCCTGTAGGACTCGGCCTTCTCCCCGGTGAGAGTGAGGGAATCTAGCACGGCCAGTAAGCATGTATATCAGGCCATCTCACGGCTGGCTGGACGCTCCCTGGGTGGCCCACTGTGGTCAATACCGCACTGGTGACTGGACACACAGAATGGGATAATCTCCTACTTTCTTTCAGGGCCACGGTGCACACACATACACACGTACACACACACACACAGATCTCCTTTTATGCCGCTCCGGCCATGGTGGCTTGCCTGGGCCTAATTTCAGGTCAGGACCACTCACGGGGAGGCCGAGGGCTGGGAAGCCTTGAGTGAGCGAGGGGACAGGATGGTTGGGGGAGAGTGCGGGGAGGGGGCTAGAAGAGAGAGCAAGGAGCCCATTTCACCCAGAGCACTGAAGCACACTGGGGGCACTGGGGCATCGCCTCTACTGGCTGTTGAGGGAAAACAAAAGGAGGTGTGATCTCCACAAAAATAGGACCAATGCCTGTGTATGTGTGTGCATGTGGTTATAAATGTGTATCATTGTTCAGAGTTTCCTTCAGCTTCAGCAATTCGCTTCAACACCCCTGCTGCTCACATACAAAGGCACCTAATTGACACTACAGATTTAGGCCACTCGCTTTAACTGTTCCCCTTCCAACCCTTCAGCCACTGCTGGAATAATCAGAGTAATCTAAATAAACAGGCTCCTATAGCTTCAGAAAATGAAGCATCTGTGCTTTGTTGTGCTATGCTAAAGGATCAAGCTCAGTGTGTTTGTTGTCATTAAAGCCTGTGAAAGTGGCAAAACCAGAAATTTGTTGAACACCTCTCAAAACTTTCCCACTATATGATCCTGTCTGTGGGTTTTAGCCACAAAAAACAGTGGATCCAGCAAAGATTTTTTTTTTTTTAATGGGCCAAATGGTTTCCAAAAGCAGCTGGGAACTGTAGCTTTTAGCAAACTGGACCCCGGCAAGAGTAAAGAGCATATTTGTTAGAGAACTCATTTGGAAAAAGTAATTAGGAGCGAGCATAGTGTATTAGCAAAGTAAATTCCAGTGAGCGATAAGATATATCAAGCTTTGGAATGTAATACCAAAATCATTGCTGTTTGTGTTTTTATTGAATTATTTGGCATTACTAAAAATATGGAACATGTTCAGTCCTATAACTTTACTGTATGCTTCAGGTATAATCACAACTATTTAAAACAAATATTTCAGATATAAGAATGATACTTCAGTAGAAAGAAAACCCAACACAGGCAGTTTTTCATTTCACAAATTTATCAACTTTATTCAAAATATGTATATCCCATTAGAACAACAATTTTGGCATTTTGCAATATTGTTCAGTTTTTTATGATGAACGTATTTCTTTATGGAATAAGATTTTCTAAATATATATGTGTACATAATGTCGCACCAGCAAAGAGGAAAGTAATTCAACAACAGCAAACTCTCGCTGAATGATTTTACAATCAAATACTTGAATGTAAATTACAGAGTGAAAAAGAAAGACCCCTTGGGGTCTCATCCAATCTCCGACCTAAAATTGGTCTCAAATATAGTAATTCATATCTAATGAAACTAATTTCGGAAAATATTATTCGGAAGCTCCATTTTACACTTTAGACAGCACTTAAATTGATTCAACCTCTAAACTTACCTTTTAGAAGCAGCTCTGACTTACCTGTTACCATCCACAAAGACGAGCGCCTAGACAGAGGATAATCAGACTCTAATGATGTGTGTCTAAGTGACTGTTCTTGCAGGTGTAGAGGTGGCATTTTCCATATGTGGCCAAGGCTAAACGTGTTCAAAGAAAGTGGCTACAGACAGCGTGCACACTTTGTTATTCAGGTGGAAGCTCAAGAGTCGATTTTATCTTCACGGTGGCTTTTCTGACTGCATCTGTGAAGATACAAGCATGTAAAAAAAGAGAGACTCATTAGTGAATAGAAGACACAATAAACTGTGCAGTTAGTCCAGAAATATTCTTCTAATTCTAAGTGTCCTTTAGTGTATGTTTATTAAGCATGTGGGGATTTCTGTAGAAAACCACAAACAGGAAGAGCTGTTTCACATGAAGATGCACTTTATTTAAATCACATGAGCTCTCTGCAGACATGCAGTGATGCTGCCGTTGTCATCATCACCCCAGACATATCAAACTGTTAATGTTTATTAGATAGGGGGAGGGCGCATGAACGCAAGTGCATGTCCGTTTGTTTGTGCGTCTATCAGCTGTCTGCATCGCGAATGTGCATGACCCCTGAGCAAGCAGACAGTCATGGGTCAGAGGTCAAGATAGAGCCCTGTCTGGGCTTCCTGGCTGACCCCAATGCCTGAAGCACACACACACACACACACACACACACACTTAAGGGGGAAGGGTTGCCCCCTATGAGACTAATATCACCTTTGGGATTAGAATCCAGACAGAAATACATTGACCCAAACGGGCGCGCACACACACACACACGCAGGATCTGCTTGGTCATAAAACAGGAGTGGCGTTGTACAGCAGAGAGGAGCAGCAGAGATGCTGAGTCTGAGAAGGCCATCCAATTATCGTTCAGTGCCGAAGTAAAGAGGAGACCAGAGGAGACGCGGGAGGTCCAGCCCTCATCATGGTGAGCAACGAAAGAAGCTAGCACAGAGCTAGCTAGCTACACTAGGTTGTTATTCTTGCAAGGCTAGAGGATGCCAAGGATAAACAAATACAGTATGTAAGGTAGCTACTATGACACCATATTAAAGAGCTCGTGAATAAAAAAAAAGACAGCACGTGCTTCCTGTCATAGAGTATATAAAGTATTTTAGCTGTTATTTAAACCAAACAACTGATGTAGCTGCTGGAATTGGGAGCCCAGAGGACCAATCTGGGAAAGAAATCAGCATGCCTGACTCTTGCAAAAAAAATAAAAAAGAGAGAGAGAGAGAAATCACAAATCAAAGAGGAGAGAGACTGCAGGATCTCAGCACAAGTGAGTGAAACAGAAAAAAGGTCAAATTCAGAAGAGCTGACGAGCTTCGCTACCACGCCATCGGGAAAACTCCCTAAATAAGCCAGAGTGTTAAGCCTTCTAATCCCCTGTATTATTGCAACATCTGTGAGGTCTAGAGAGGCTCTGTCGGTGATTACCAAGACAGATGTAAACAATATCCTGGCTGAAAAGGAGAGGAGAGGAAAGGAGAGGAGAGGAAAAGGCTTGGTAGATATGGATAAGAAACTGCTAGCCGGATAAGAAAAGCAGACAGAGAGAATGTGGAGAATATAAAGCGGGTTAGGTAGGAGTGAGTGTGTCAGGGGATTTAAGGGGGGAAAAAAGAAGAAAAAGGAAGTGGAAAATTGACAAAAGCAGAAGCAGAAGGGGTAGTGACTGTGATTTTGGAAGAACTTAGACACAATTCTCAAGATGATATGGAAGAAGATTGAGGATTGATAAAATACAGTAGATGGTGGAGATGGGGAGACAGAAGGTGACAGCATGAGGGGGGCAAGAGCAGCAGATTGGAAGATGGCAGACCTGGGGCCAGGCGTGCCCCAAACGGCTGACGAGGCACCAGGGAGACGTGTCTAATTTATGCAGAGTTAGGCTGAGGGGCTGAAGAGCGGAGGGTGTCTGGAACCCCTTCAATAGCCCTGAGAACTGAGGAGAGCAGCTATGGGTGCTAGCCGTGTGAGAGCAAATGGGGCATGGGGGAAAGAGGGGGGATGGGGGAGTCTCTTTTTTCGGAAAGACAACAAGGGGGTTGCAGGCTGTTGTCCCTGCTCAATTCAGGCGAGGCTGTCCGTCTGACGTCCCATTAAGGTTTGGGACAGGGCATGGGGAACGAGGCGAAGAAAGGGTGATGGAAGGGGAGCGGGAGGATAGAAGGAGGAGAAGTGAACAACATGCTCTTTCCCCCCACTCCAGCCTACTTCTCCAGTCTGGCTACCTATTAGATCCACAGGGCCGTCTGTCTGCTTCTCTGCATACTAATTCCCCATTACCACAGCCTTGAACGTGAGCAAAGCACAGAGTCGGACTAAATCAGAGACAAGTAGCCCGGCTGATGGGTTGGCTGTATGAGAGGGTTTAAGGGTGCTTTAGCACTCAGGCACACAGGTCCAGTGGGTAGACTGTGGTTTATTGTAGTGTGCTTAACTTGGCAAAACATTTAAAAGTTTTTTTTTTTCTTCACATGCACATTTTTATTCACTTTTAAGTAACCAAATTTTCTTAGTTTTTCTTTTCATTTGTTGAAATTGGAAGTGGTAACCTGGCCTTATGAACCTATTAAACATTACAGCCAATGGAAAAACTATGCTACCCTGGTTAAAGAAACAAGAAGAAACTGATTTTTTTTCTACCTCTATAGGTCTGTGAAATAATTGACCTAAAAAAATGTTGAAAAGAAAAATTCCTTTTCATTTAATTTTCTTTTATTATGAGGGGGTCACAAATGGACACCGCTTCATTTTAGGGCTTCACAAGCTGGACAGGTTGGGAGTATGACCAAAAGTAATATTTTCAAAGACTTATTCATGCAAAAAAAACAAAAAAAAAAAATATGAAGCCTCACTGTATAAAAATGATTTTTTGGCTTGAAGTTTAAATTAAAAAAATTAAACTTTAGAATTAAACTTCTGCAGCATGAACATAAAAATATCTGTATTTGCTAATGTAATCTTTTCATATCAATGTGAAGAGGCAGACTGTATGCTTTGTGTATGTGAATCCTGGCTACAGGCCAAGTGAATCTGTGTGTGTGTGTGTGTGTGTGTGTGTGTGTGTTGTTCTAAGACCTAGCATGAAGCAGAATGGACAGCCAGCCTGGGTGATGGTTGAGTCTAGTGATGCAGGCAGACAGTTTAATGACAGTCCTCACCCC
This sequence comes from Etia nguti, assembly GCA_015106755.1. Lineage (NCBI taxonomy): Eukaryota > Metazoa > Chordata > Actinopteri > Cichliformes > Cichlidae > Etia > Etia nguti. The sequence continues at coordinate 11,483 of VUQG01020431.1, forward strand.
TGAACATACAAACCAGTGAGCGCCTGGCACGCTTGCAGATGTACACACACCGTATGACAAATGCACATATGTGTGATATATGGTGTGGCGTTTTCTGAAAAAGACACCAGGGCTGGCGAAAATGAAAAAGAAAGAAATCCGTTGGTGTATGACCCTGGAAAAAATAACTAGACGGTATAGAATTAGCTTCCAGGCAATTCCTTTGAGTGCCACTGTATTTTGTTAAAATATATAAGGGTTTTGAGTTTGTCCTCGAGCTAAGGGGACAACAAATGCTACATTAAAACTCCCATCAGAAATAAGAAGTTAAAATTAAGTATGGCCCTGCTTGCTTGTCATGTTCACAGAGGAGCAGTGTGAAAGTAGAGACCTATTCACTAGCTCAACAGAAGCTGAGCTCTTTGTGGGTTTTTTGTGTGCTAAGTTGTGCCTGGCCATGGCCTTGCATCTTATTCAGCAGGACTTGCTCAGGTCTGGACTTGAATTTGGTGCCCAAACAAAGACATAGAGCCACCTCATTAAAAAAACATGTCATTGGATCAGGCCTAGGCTGAATTGTGTGATTTCTCCTCCTACCATAAGTGACCGTGACTGAGCGTCGGGCTGAATGAGAAGCCGGATAGAAGCCTACCAATGGAGCGCCACGCCACATCCCTATGGGAACCACCCTCTCACAGAGGGGGGCACATTTAAAGCTTTGTTGGTCTGTTAACACAGCTTTTTAAGATGCCTCTTTATGGACTCGGCTAAGCAAACCGGAGCCCCTGGTTTTCTAGTGACAGAAGGAGAAAGTTTAAAAAAAAAGAAAAATGCAGAAAGGAGACAGCAAAAGGGCAAGAAAACAAGAGGGGAAGAAGACACTTATTTTAAGGGACTTAAAAATAACAGAGAGCAGAAAAGTTTGAGTGAGAAATGGTTTAATGGTTTTTAATTTGGTGACATAAAATGAACACAGGCGAAAAAAGCTGAAGTCAAACACAAAATGACATTTTAATATTTCAAATCCAACTCCTCACCTCAATGAAACAAATATCAGCCTACGCAGAAAAACTGTACATCTGCTCTCATTGCACCTATTCACCAGAGATCTGAACTTTGCTGCAGCTCAACGCGGTGCTACTTAGTCACAGACAAACTGCACCATCTCACTGCGTCCTCTGATCCAGTCAGCACACACCTTTACCCAGAGGGCTACAGCCATCCTGATGCTGAAACAATAGGTTTGTGTGGATGTTTGTGTGTGTGTGTGTGTGTGTGTGTGCACTTGTGTGACAAACACAGTCCTGCCAGGACAACCTAGGCTGGAGACTTGGACAGTCTCGCAGGGCACCCGTGATGACAGTGAAATGAATAACAATGAACTCGCTGAGTGTCAAGTTCAGAGCATTAGAGATGAACCGGAGTCGAGGAGCACAGCCGTACACAGCCGCGTGTGCGTGCATAATTGTGTCAACATGCTCAGGAAATATCTCAATATGAGCAGAATACCCAGCTCCAGAGAAGAGCACCCAATAAGATGAAAATGCACACATGCACGCTTCTCTATCTCTCTCTCTTGTTCCCCTCCCCTTCCACACGTAGCAAGGACCCCGTCCTCGCTATTCTTTTGCTGTCTGCTGTGCGCCTGATGAAAAAGCAAAACGGCATAGGGGGTGCACATGCCTTAAGGCACGAAAACGCACATTTGTAAATCACAGCCCCAATATAAACATAGGGTTTAATAGGGGTTTCTCAGGCATGTTGGCAGGGGTCCACCTCGCAATATGCTTCACCAACCGTGCTGCGCGTTTTTCAGCCTGCTACAGGAGAAAATAAGACTGAACAGCCTCCACCACATCCACCCAGCAGAGATGATGGTCTAGAGAGCTGAGAATGCATCTGAATACATTTACATAAAGATTGTGGTATGTTGACTGAGGCACTGCTGAGAATGCGCTTTGCTCGTCATTGTCCCCAAAAATCAGCGTAATGATTGAAATGTGGTACAAAGGGTGGGGGGTTGCTTCAAACGGGAAACCGTCACTTATTCTGAGAAGAACCAGGGTGAGATTTTTGTTTTGCGGTCTGCTGGGAGCTCAGTGATGACTGTCCCCCCTGTATGTTAATGATATCAGCAGCGTATATGAACCAGAGACACATGAAGGGGAAAAATAGTGAGGAACACAGCATAATGTAGCACCACAAGAGCATAACAAACTCAAATTGCACAAATTATTTTTACAACCCAGGAGGCTAAGACTTCAGCTGGTGGGAGATTAGATCAAGACTAGGTTTGTGACAATTTAGATGAATAAGGAAATCTCTTTTTCCCTAAATACTACGATAAACAACCGTAGCCATTTGCAAACAAACAAAGGTTCTCTCGCGATAGGTGAACCTGATCTCTTCATATCATAGATACCTTAATCAGAATATATTTCTGTTAAATCTCCCAGCAACAACATTTTAGTGAAAGATGTAACTCTGGAAGATGATGCAGAATACTAAAAAAAAAGGAATTTTTTAAAGTATTCATCTGAAAAAAAAAATCTGCAAAGAAAAAGTGCAAAAACGTGTGTTAAAGAACATTCCTGGCTTCATATTACATCCCTTCTGGAAGAAATAAGTATTCTGCAGTAGAGCGACTTCAAAATATGGCAGATATGAGAGCTTATTTCTTAACACACAGCCCAGATATTGCAGCTGGAGATTGTATTAGAAGATAAACTGACCAGATTTTACTGTAACAAATTTAGAGGATAGGATTCCTCTAACCTTTTAATCAAAAAGATGGGATGTAAAGGTGAGCATGGCCTAAGGTACAGAGTGGCTTTTGGAGAAAGCACTTTAATTTTGAAAATAAAAACAGGCAGGCAACAGAAGGACTGCAGTGAAGCTCTGTGATAAACCTCTTGCACATACAGTCAGCTAGCCAAACCATCCTGTCAGATTGGTGCCTGAGGAGAGGCAGAGGGGGAAAGAAAGTCGGCGGGAAGGGGAAGAGAGCAAAACAGGGGTGAAAAGGGTCAGCAGGGAGGAAGGCTAAACCCCAGAAGCAAGCAAAAGATTGTGTGTGTAGTGCATTTATATTTCAGCATGTGTGTGTGTGTGTGTCAACCCCAGCTGGGAAGACATTTACTTGACATGCTGATAGGGATTTAAGCAGTGGGTGGGTGGTGTGTCTGACCAAGGTGAGTGAATGAGCAGAGAAGGGGAGCTGGTGGGGATCGGAGGATGATAGGAGATGGAAGCAGGAAGGGGGGGGCGTTGGACCAGAGGGGCTCACAAAACTGCTGTTACTAAGCTTGATTTCAGGGCGAGTTGAGACGATTAAGAGACGGAGGCAGAAATGAGAAGGAAAACCAGGGTAAGGGAGGTTTTTTTTTGTTTTTTGTAGGAGAACCCTCCAGGCTATGGAAGAGAGAGAGGGGGACTAGTCTATTGAGGTGATGAGGGAAAGCGGGTCTTTCTTTCAGACAGTCTAATGAACCATAAGTACCCGATGAAGAATGGAAGCAGGCAACCGCGGGGTGGGTTAGCTTGTGCCTCTGCTTCTCTCCATTTCTTCTCTCACTTTCACTGTCCTCACTGTTCCTCATCTGCCTCCACATCCCATCTTTCTCCTCTCCTCATGTGCTGCAGTCCCTCCTCTTAAAGGGGTTACACTGCTCATGTCAAACATAACTTGCTTAATGTGCCACATGCTCATGGACTCACCTCCTGGATGATTTAATGAAATGGCAGTGATCTGCTGCATTTTACCACCAGATAGATTTGGTATCGATGGCTGGCTTCATTAAGAAAATGTCATATGATGAAGATGATGGCACATCAAATTAGCGCATGGTCCAGAAATATATATATGTATATAATTTTTTTTAATTTGATGATTTATAATTATATTTATTTCTATGTATCTATTCCAGGCTTTCCAAAGTGACATGTAATGAAAGACATTTCTGATTAAGGTATGCACATTTGATGAATCCTGACCCAACATGCTAAATTACAGGAGGCAGCAGACTGAGACAGACCGGTGGGGGGGATACTGTCAAAGTGTCTGACTTTGACTGCGTTTGACTGGGGGTTGTTTGACCAGGGGGTTTACTAGGCTGCAGGTCTGATTTCTGGCTCCATTTGGCTCAGGGCCGGCTGGAGACTGGCCAGAGGCTGACGGAAGGGGGTTGGGTTCCCTTGCTTCTCTGCTCAAGTTGTCCCTGGAGCGAGGCAATAAGAAGCAGCTTATAAACTAAGCAAACATGCAGTCAGCTTACAGACAAGTGAACCAGCCAGCCAGGAACGGACGACAGTCTAATGGCACACACACACACACACACGCACACACACACACACACACACACACACACGCATATTGCTCTAT
>VUQG01020431.1:15862-31999 GCA_015106755.1 Etia nguti
ATGATGACCCCTTTCCCCCCACCCCCTCTAACCTTGACCTTTGAGGTCCTCCTTAACCTGTTTCTGAATGGAAGTCAGTGCAGCTGGGGTGTCTGGCCGTGAACTAACCGAAACCCCCTCCACCGCACAGACCCCTCATCTCCTAATCATTTAGTCTGTTCCCACGCTTCATGACTGGGATTCTGGCTCTGAATCTAAATGGTTAAATGTAATATTTCTGTGGGCATGGTGGTCTAATTTGCATGTCACCTATAAAAATTGTAATTTTTTAAAAATTGTATTTTCTTTAACTGGAGAAAGATGTTTTTCCTTGAATTATTTCTCTGTGTCTCAAATTACATCTGTGGTCTTCCTTAACGGGCCATCATATAAACCATTCAACCTGAGCACATACATACACTATATAACTCATGTGCAGCCACCAGAGTGTGTGTGTGTGTGTGTGTGTCTATGTGTGTGAGTGTGTGTGTGTGCTCATACACATCATTCAGAGGGTTCAAACCCCACCACCTTCACATTTTCATTATGGCCAAATCTCAGGCCTGTGTTACACCAGCGTGGCCTTTTGCTGGCAAGCAGGCAGTTTAATCACACATACAGCACTACTCCATTTTCATTTCCTTTTCATACAGCCTCCATTCCACTCCGGCTTCATAATTCTCCCCTCAGAGCTGTCTACCCAGTCTGAGCGTTTGCAGCCTGTTGAAATGACATAATCAGTGACTTGGATAAATGCCTGACTGTTTTTCCCTGAGTCTATAATCAGACTTGGGGCTCAGTGTTGCAGCTCTAAGGAAACCACAGCAGCAGCACTTGACTCAGGAATTACTTCATAAGAAGGGTAGTTTCACATAAGGAATTTGCTTGAGTATCATTGAAGTGAATTTAGTTTGGTCTATCAAGTGTATCTTGGCAAATAAAATGGCCCGAAAAAGATCTCAACAAATTGCCTTAATTATCGTTATAACTGAAAGAGGTTCAATATTTTAAATTACTCACTTTTTTAGGAAATAATGGCTGTCATTTTAATAGAAAACTGCAATGCTTGAAACGAATAGATATCAGTCTTCTGCTTACATTTAAATGAATGTGTGGAAATAATTGCAGCTAGAAGCTTTCGTGATCACTTCAGCTCGATAATCTCTTCAAAATAAAATACATGCATTTGAGCATGGTAAAGAAAATAACTGCACAAAATGCACATAAAAATGGCAAATTTGCCTATTGTGGTGACCTCAGCGCACATGTTTTTACATTTCATTTTCAACTTGAATAATAATCTGATCTTAGACAGAACTGATGACTTATTTGTTTGGTCATAACCAGAAAAAGAATGACATGTGAAACTGGCCAGGATAAATTGAGTGATGGCTGTAAATGCTTTCAGCAACTATTACTTCAGAGGGTGCACCACATTCAATCAATACCTAAGCAAATAAAAAGCAATGGGCAGTCAGAATGAGAAAAGCTGCAGTGGAGTGAACGACACTCTCTCGCACACAAATGAACAGTCCACATAAGAGTCACTCCAGTGTAGACTGCACAAAAAACACCCTAAAAACTCCTCAGTTAATGCAATTTAGGGAAAATTATGCTACGCTACGTTACTACAGTAGTGATGCTGATCTTTCGTGTGTTTGAGCAGATCTCACTCTGATTAAATAAAATGTTAAATCATCTATTAAGAATGATTTTAATATGAAGTTTTAGTAATGTTTAGATTTAGAAACTTTATATAGTTATTTAAATCATGAATATCAGTTAAAAAGAACATTTAAATGAAAACATTTGGAACCTCAATATATGCTTTAGCCTTAAAAGAAAAAGGCGAGTCTTGTTATTCTGCTTAAACTCACAAACAGCGGTATTCAACCACAGGCGGTGCCGCCTAAACCAAGGTCTACTGTACTGTCCTGCCTGTTGTCTGTGTGTTGAATTATGCATAATTGCAACACTGTAAGTAAGACACAGGGCCCTAACTGTGATTAACATAAAAGCTTTCTGCAGGGGATGGCGTTGTGGAGCCCCCTCCCTCCTCCCCGTTTTTTTCTGTAAGCGTGAATGAACACATGAAAGTGTGTGTGTTCATACAGTATGTTTCCATAAGCAAGTACGTGTCACTTATGATGATGACTGGCGTATGCGGTGAGGTATCATGCTCTTCGGTTGCTTTTCATACCATATGGTCATCCTTGTAGTTTAAATACAAAAAATACGATGGCCCCACCCTTTCAGCTCCCCGTGATCCAGTCTCGTTTCTCTTTCTTCTTTGAAACACTTGACACACATCCATATTTAAGACTGTATGAGAGATTTGAACGAATTCAAACTGATTTTTACTCACTCTGCCTCTTTTATTTTCTCTCCTCCAAACCATTTCTGAAACTCAGGTATGTTTCAATTCCAAAGCAAGAATTTAGACAAAATTAATAACCTGGGAACATCATCAAAAAATTATATAAAAAGTTCAATCTAGCTTGCATCGGTTTTTATTGCCTCCCTGCTGAGAGATGATTTTAGTCCTCTCCACTACCTGTTTCCCCACAAAAGATACTGTAGCGTGCCCCCCACCTAGGCTAACCACTGCTAGCATGGGCTCTTTATCCTAACCTGCTCCACTCTACCTCAGTCTCATCAGTGTCACTGTGGACTGATTAGACAGAGGCTTGATTAAAACTGCCTCAGTTTGATAGAGGAGATGATAACGGGGATGAACCAGCCTTTTGGGGAGAGATAAAAGACAGCAGTGGTTACTACACTATTAAAATTTTCAGCACTAATCGCACCACAGATTTCAAAAAATGTTATCTGCTTTATTGTATTTTGGACAACCACGGTACTTCAATTTTTTTTTTTTGTATGGCAGTGCTTATTGTTGTTGGTGGGTTTTTTTTTTTGGTGTTTTTTATGCTTTTAATAGCTGTGTGAATTATTTTACTGTCAAACCTACGTTTAACTGTCAGCGTGTGTCCTTTTGTCTCTGATCACACAATTATAAACATTCATTGAGAGATATGATTTATCCAGAAAAAAGAATTCTGGTTTTGTTTTAGTGTTGACTTAAACCTCTCTTTTTTAACAAAAAATGTAAATTTGTATGCTTTGATCTGTCATCTTGTCATATTCCTGAGAGAGAGAGAGACAGCCCATATGTAGTGGTGTCACCCTACAGTCCTCACTGTGAAGTTAAAAGCTACGCTGCTACAGAACTACAACAGATGCCATACAGCAGGTCTGCAGGGTGGCTGATAGCCTATTTCCAGGACATAGACGATTCACCAGATCACTCTTTCCAATAATTAGCACTGACAGGTGAAAACCGCCACGAATGCCATGGGAGCTGACAATGAAACGAACAATTACACAAGTATGGGGGCACAGAGACGCACACACACAAACATAAACACACACATATCAATGCACAACAGCAGCAACAGAGGATCCATCAGCACAGCTAACACCACATTAAGACCATAAAGCACCAATACATCTCCTGTTCCACGTACACAGCGCGTATCCTGCTGCTTCTGCACTGATACCCCTGATCCCCCTGTGCTTTGACAAGGCGTAATAAAGCCTGTATGAAGCGCCGCATTGTGTGGGGAGAACACAATGTTGCATGCTGAGTGCTGTGAGAAGGGCGTACACCGGTGGGTCCCACGGCGCAGCGGCGCACCAGGGCCTATAGCAGGGAGTGCTGAGCATGCTAATGAGGTCATTATGTTATGCCTCTCCCTCACTCCTGCTCTCCTTTACAGTGTGGGCTTTGCCTGTCAGAGGAGGCAGGGTACCCTGGTTATGCAGCCAACCACAGATGCCACATATGGCACAATGAGAAGACACATGAGCGTCTCTGAATGCGACAGAAAGACAAGGTGCCGCTCTATTTTTTTCAGCTAGCATCAAAAGCAACAGCATCAGTGATTTGCATGCAGAATAAGGTGAGCTTAAAGAGAAGTAAAGAGCAGAGCAACTACAGGCAACATTCATTTGCTAATTGTTCCTGCTGTGTATTCAATCAGCAACCGCACAGGGTTGTGTTTCTTTTTATTCCGTCTACGCTAGCGCCATTATTTACAACCGATGGGGAGGGGTTAAGTATCAAGCGCATGCAAAGGCAATTACAAGATATTTGCATAGCCGTTAACAATTAGAGGGCAGATGGCAAACAGCGGGCATTAAAAAGAGACTGAGCGCCATCTTGGCTGAGGGAGACAGCTGGCAGACAGGAATCGGCCATTTTGTAATCGCTGCCAGGCTGAGGCGTAGAGAGGCGCCAGTTTCTCTCTGTGTGCCAGGAGATTGGCAGGCGAGGGGGAATCGTGCTTTAATGCCCTGCCTGGTACAGTCAACAACAACGAGCTACTCCAACAGTCGGTGACAGTGTGATCACAGCCCAGACTGTGGAGATCAACTACAACACAACATGTTCTGAGTTCACTTTAAAAACACACATGGTCCTCTGAGCAGAGATGGTATCTTATGCTATCTTTTAGTTTAGTTCAATATGGTTATCACAATAACGGCGTGGCTTGTGTTAATAAAAATGAAGAATGAAACTGTGACATTGTACTCACCAGGAAGTAAGAATCCCATCGTAATCACTGCACATTTGCATTCTTGGGAAACTGTCCACCTGTCCTTTAGTGTCATTCCAGCCCTCAGACATATACAGTATCTTTTTGTGCCGTGACACTCACTATTGCTGGATAAAAATTCTACTTGTTTCTCCCCTCTTTTTTTACAAAGGTCTGCACATTTACGCTGATGTCAAACCAGCTTTTCATTTGTGATTATTTTGGCAATTTTGCCTAAACATCTGAATAGTGAGTCTCTGTGTGGGGAAGGACTTTTGTGTATGTGGAGGAGACAAAAAGTCAGATGAAAACGAAGGCAGACGATTGAGGGCATGGCACTTTTAAAACTACTGTCTTTTTCATCTCTCATTCAATTAGCAGCCATTCACTTGTGCTGCCATGGGATCCCTGCTGCACAGCGGTAAGTGGACTTCAGGTGCTATTTCCCCACACATAGTGAGAGAGAGGTATGAAAGCCCAGGCCCGCCTTCCTCTCTTCCACCTTATAGATCAATACTGCACTGCCATATCCTCTTATGGGAGCTGCTGTAGTGAGGGTAAGAAAATCTAAGACGAAAAGACAGGTTGTGTCTGATATAGTGGATGAGAGAAAAAGTTCAAATTGTCCTTTCATCCTGGCTCATGAGATCTTAGGAATATTGTGCTGGGAAGTGGGACTGAGCAGGTTGCTCAGACAGATCCTTATTCAAACGGTTAAGATGGAATGAGTAATAAGAGGGAGGCAGGTGGAAGAAAAGAGACCTTCGACGTCCTGTCTCATTCTTCTTCTCTGCCTCTCCTGCTGTCTCCACGTCTCTCTGACAAAGTTTTATGAAGTGGTGTTGGACCAAGTAAAAACCCTCCAGCTGAACCACACACAAAGACTGCTTCTCTGTCTCTTCCCTTTCCCTTTTCTCTGTTTCACACACACATGTGCATGCACTGACACACACACAGCGTGTGGGGCGCTTCCAAGGTTAGGGCCCTGGCCCTAGATGGTGGTGGGACTGCTGGAGAAAGATAGAAAGAGAGATGGAGAGAGGAGCTGGGAGCAGTGGTGGTTGGTCCCTGGGCTCTGAGGCCTGCAGGCGGTGCTGGGCAACCTCTGCTAGCCTCTCTCCTCTGTATTGATTTCTGCTACTCCGCGCTGCTCCACTCTGCCGAGGAGGCTCCTAGCCGGCGGGAATGAAAGCTCGGCTCACCCGCCTCACCTGCCTCTCTCCTGGCTTGGCTGGCCTAGCCTGCCCACTCTGCCGCAGCTTTGGCTGGCCCCTGCTGGTTCACCGGGACCCCTGTATGCAGCACCGGGGCCACAGGAGGAAGGAAGCCAGAGAGCCCATGGCGATCCACAGCTGTGTTCACCTGCTCTGGGTTCACCCGCTTCGATACCACCTCCTCGAACTGCTTCTATCCTTCTCTTTTTCCATTCTTCCACCCACTCTGCTTCTCTTTTTCGTTCTCCACTGCCTCCTCCTCCTCCTCCTCCTCCTCCTCCTTCTCCTCTTCCTGTTGTACACAAACAACCAGAGACAGAGATGGAGAAAAAAACAAGTTAATCTTAACTTTTAGGATTTTACACACTCTGAATGTCAATCCTGGTCTTTGATCAGCAAGAAGTCTGGGGTGAGGATTCTGGCATCCTCTCTCAGCTGGTAATATGAACCTGCTAACCTCAGAGAGCAGAAACTGCGGGGATTTGAGGCCTGAGAGTTAAGTGTGTCAGGCAGTGAGATACTGCCTGCCAAAGGTACTCTCAGCTATTAGATTCTGATGTGCTGCAGATAGCAAAATATAGCAAGAGTGGACCCATTATAAAAATCACTCCTGCGTCAATAGAATACATTAAAAATATTTACGGGAAAAGTTTTTCTTTAACAGCTATGCTTTTTTGCGCTCCTTTGGCAGCGCAGGCTTGCAAAATGTTATATTTATTTGCCCTTAATGATTATAAATAACAAAAGCAATGTTAAACCTGACAGGATATTTCACCACCCTGTGGCACAGTTAGTGTGAAGGAATGGGAATGTTTTGGCCAGACCAGTGGTGCTCTATAGAAACTTTGCCAAACAAAACATCTCAGCTTTTGTATCATCCAGAATTATTTAAATTGGTTCAGCGGCCCTCTTCTTATGATAATAGCAGTTGGGGGGGAGACATTTCTTTGAGGATCCATGGTCCTATTGTGTTCCTCAGCAGAAAAAGAGCTATGGCCAAATTCAACCCCCACTACCTCACATTGCAACATGCTGCCCGAACCACACAATCTGCAAAATACTCTTGCAAGAGTCACTACAGCCCTTCTTTTCACCTCGCTTAGCCCCTCTGCAGTTCTAAAAACTAGACTAAAACCCATGGGCTGACTGCCAGTGGAATAGAGAAGTAAAGTGCTGAGGTTTAGAGTCAGTGGGCCGGCAAGGCTTTGGAAGTTAGAGCTGTCTGTTAAGGAAAGAGCGAAGGGGGTGCAAGAGTGGCGTGAGAGGGGGGCTACACTGTTGGGACAAGAGAGCCAAGTTTGGGGGGGCAGGCGAGTTGAGTTGGGGGACATGGATGGGGACCCGGGGTGCGGTGTATGTCTCAGACACAATAATACTATTCATTGGGCTCAGACATGGGTGTTAACTCCCCTCTGACAGAGCACAATGGGACTCGGCGGCATTCAGGCAGCCTTGGTGATATTGTTAGTTCAGGGTTGCATTCTCCCTGCCGCAGGATAGAGCGCCTGCATTGTACCCGTCCAGGCAGGATGGATGGAGGGAGGTTTGAGAGGTGAAAGGCAAAGAAAGAGAGAACAGTATGTCTGTCTATCTGTCAGTGCTGAAGGAGAGAGGGCAGGGGTTGGAGAAGGTGGGGAGGGCTGATGGAGGTAGTGGGGTTGGTGGGGAGCGATGCGTTTTGCCTTGCGGCACAGGACTTGTTTGTTTCAGGGGGAAACGAATAAAAAGGAGAAACTGAGGCTAAAAGAGACTGTGCAATAAATATTACTCAAGCAGCCAAGTGCAGGGCTAAAGAGACATTAAAAGGGATGGGGACCTAGATGGATTGCATGGTGGCATTTTTATGGAAAGAAAAATGGAGGTTTGCATGGTGCTTCAGAGTTTAGATGCATTTTGTATGTTTGAAGAAAATGAACAATGAGAATGGAGAAATGGGAATGACCAAAATTAAGTGAAAGCTGTTGCGTTTGCGACTGAGATACGATTATATAACTACAGAAAAACCAATAGGATAGGATAGAGAGACAGGTTAGCGTCAAGTTTGCCTCCAAAAGAAGTCAAAAATTTTAAGTAATTTCCCCATAATAACAGCATAAGAAAAGAAATACACATTTTCATCCACTCTCAGATATTAGGAGTTTAGAAAATTTATTAGTGTATTAATCCTTGGTGTCCCTCAATAAAAACTGCTCTTTCATGTCTTAACATTTAAGTTGTTTCAACAGGTTTCCAACTTCTGATTGGACACAATCGAAATCTTTACTGTTGTTTGATGTTCTAAATGATTAACTGAGAAAGACAAAAATTAGCAGATTATTGTCTGTTTCAGAGTATGTTCTGCTTTTTGATAGAAATTCATTACTCTGATTAAAATGAACTGAAAGCTGTGTTGCCACATGGGCTCAGTGAGGAGCAGCAGTGGGATAAATACTTTACTGGCTTCCTCTTAATGTGTAATCAATACACTGGTGCCAAATATAACCAATTAAAAAAAAACATGCAGGTATCCAAAACTGATTCCCATGTCAATTTGACTCATCAGACGCACTGCTGCAGGTTTCCTGCAAAATTGTTGTATCACATTAACTTTAAATATCATACCGCGAGTTACTCTGAGATTCCCATCCTTACTGAGCATTTCAAATATTTTATGAAGGTACTGTACAGGTAAATTGTACTTTATACTGCCATTTCAACCAAACTGAGCACTTAAAGTACTTTTTACTACAAGCCTCATTCACCTGTTCACACACTATCATACAGCGCTTTATTCCATGCCTTTATAAAGGTAACTGTCATGCACACCATTGGATGCATCAGGAGGAATTTGGTGTGTCAAGGATCTCCAGGCACATAGCCTGGAGGAACCTGGGGATCAAACCACCAACCTCCTAATCAGAAGGTCACCCTCTACCTCGACAGCCGTTCCAACACAGGTGAGGCGTAGTAAAAAAGGAGGTCAGGATGCAAATGTGAAAGGTTACAGTATGAATGTTTTCACGCACATATCTAATCACTTACTTGCCAGACATGATAGCACACAACCCACACTTGGACACACGCACTCTCACATACACCTGCTCTCAGAGTATCACTGCTCCTTCTGCACAGAACAACCTGCTCTCATGAACAGTACTTTGTTTGTTTCCCCTCTGGTAAACTCTGACCAACCGTTCCCATAGCAACCCTAGCTACTTGTTCCCTGTGTGAACGTGTGTGTGTGTGTGTGTGTGTGTGTGTGTGTGTGTGTGTGTGTAAAAGAGAAAAGAGAAGAAGAGAGTGAAGTATGTGGGGTTGTGTAGAGGTTTAGAGTAGGACTCTGTGGTTTTAATACAGCAGATGTGCCCATGTGGAATATATGGATTAAAGGGTCCCAATAATGTACCCCTGCAATAAATACTCTCCCCCTGAAAGAACATGATATATGAGTTCTTTATCTACACTTAACTGTAGATATTATCATACATACACACAAATCCTTGTCATAGTTATCTGCATTCAATCTCAGCAGCCAAACCAGCAAAGAGCCAGCGGTATGATGCTGGTTTGTCAGGATGGCAGGGGGAGGCCAGGGCATGGCACTCATCAGGGGGCTAATGCCCTTTTGGGGGTGGCTGAGGTAGTAAGGGTAGTGCCCTTTGTCCCTGGAGGGGGATTACACTGGTCAACCAGCACAGACAATGTACCCCCTTCCTGGGATGGGAGGACCAACCTGCTCTCTACCAATGATAGGGGCAGTCAACTGATCTCTAACTTAATTAAGGATAGAGGAGAGTAAGAGAAGAGGAGAAGGGGTGATATGGAAAACACAGGGAGAGGGACTGAGAAGATACAGAGGCACGGATGATAAAAGGGTGGATAAAGAAGGCAAAAAGAGAGGAAACGAAAGAGACACAATGGGCACAGGGACACACTAAAATAAGAGGAGGCATGGAGTTAAAAAGAGAGCAATGGGAAGTGAGGTGGGGGTGTGGGGTGGCTTCTCTAGCACAGGATTAGGGGAGAGAAGATGAAAGGATCAGGTCTTACAGAGGACAGGAAAAAGGCCAGGAGAGATGGCCAGGAGGAGGGAGACCAGAGACTTAAATTCCAAGCAGGGAAATCAAGAAGAAGAGGGTGAAAGAAAAAGGGAAGAGAGTTCAGATGACCTGGAGGCACTGCTGGAGGAGTCACCAAAGCCTTTTTTATAACAGGTGCACAAAGTGACAACTCCCTCTCTGTCCACTATTTATGCCACAGCACACACGCCCATTCAAATCCAATGACAAATGCAGCAGATAATTCTATTACTGAAGAGTTTAATAGAGGATATTTAGGGGACAGTTAGCGGGCCCAGGTAGCATAGCTTAGGCCCACTGCAGACAGATATGGCTCTGCAACACTTAACAACAGGGATTTGGCAGCACTGTTGATTGAACATGCCAAATCCCATTTGTCAGAGAGCTGTGCGCGTTTGTATCGACACTCTGTAACCTTGTGGCTACGCAAAAGGAGACCTCAGCGTACGTGTGTGTGCGGGAGTGTGCTTCCCTGGCGGGTGGGCAGGCAGGTGTGTGGCATGGTTTAGCTGGATAGGTGTGCTGGTTTTAGCTCCCCTCCACCCTGCATCTGTGTTTCTCTGCTTCCTTCTATCTTTACATCTCCATCCACCTCAATTCCCCCTCTTCGCCAAATAGGGTGACAAGAAGGAGATAGAGAGGCTTTCTCAACACTTCTTTTCTTGCTTTTCCCTCCTTCCCATCCTCCCCCTCTTCCCCCGATTCCTTCCATCCCCTATGGTAGTGCTGCCAGACAGGAGTGCTCAGCAGCTCTCCGAGCATTATTGATCCTGAGAGCAAGCCGGCTGGGGAGTTGGTGTCTCTCTCTCTCTTTCTCTTTCTCTCCCTCTCTCTCTCTCTCTCTCCTCCCTCCATCACAGCCTCATCCCCCAACACAGCTCGCAACTTTTTCCTCCCATCCTCCCTCACTCCCTTCCCGCCTCTACTTCATTTATCAAGGTTAAAGAACTCTTATAAAAAAAGGAAGAGGGGGTCGCCTGGATGTTATCTGACTTCATGAAAGAAATCCCCTCAGGCCACTCCACTAGAGGAGGATGCTCTTCGCTAGACCCAACCCTGCACATCCACACACACACATACATACACAAAAAAACTCTGTGGCACCAAGCAGCGGCCCACTCATAGCCAGTCAGAAATAGAAAGCAGAAGCATGTCCAGTTTGGTACACAGCAACACGACAATCAGGAATAGAAAGGAAGGAGATGGATGGGCAACAGCAGAGGAAAATAAATATAGTCATTGCCACCCAACAAGGTCAAGTTCACTTCTTAGAGTTTTTAACTTGTGACTGTCGATTTTAGTTATCACCCAATTCATTACAAATATTTTAGATTTTGGGTCACCAGGTTAAGTGGTAGACAAATCTTTTCACTAAAGTTTCAGTAGTAGGATGGGCCCCAACTAGATGGATTTACAAGATAAGTTAATTAGGTTAAGATTAAGATGGTGATTGCAAGAAAATTCAAAGTTGTTATGTTGTATTTGATCAGGGGTGTAAAACTTATTTTAGGGCCACATATAATCCAATTTGATCTGAAGTGGGCCAGACCAGGAAAATCACCTAAAAAATCAAACATTTTCATTATAAGTAGAAAAACATTTAGAAAACTTTCACATTCAATGAACTATCCATTATTTTCAACAATTTACAGAACACATGATAAGCCTGAGATGTGCAAATCATTTGTGCAACTTCAGCAGTATTTCAGTATACTGTAATAGTAAGTGCATTATAATTTCTATATGTTTGTAGTGGATCTGCAAAATCATGAAACCTTCACTGTGGAGCTAGACATAATTGTATATTACTTCTTTGTGATCCAACTTTGTCGACATCTGCATATGCTCAGAACTTTTCCTGCGTTTCCACACCTCTGCTTACCATCCTGCCCCCAGGAATAGTAGTGAATTTGACTGAAAAATCTGAATTTTGTGCAGTTTCTACACTTTGCAAACCCATCCACTGCTCTGTATGACATATGGCACCTATGTATTAGATGTTCACAGTTGTTGTTGGTGTAGAGTGATCAAGATGAGCTAGAAAAAGTACTTATTAGCAGTAACCCCGATGAGCTAAAGCAATTATATATTTAAAAAAAACAAAACCCACCTTTCAGTGTGTTGTTAGAACACTCAGCAATAAAACACAGGACATTTTACATTTTATTTTAACTTAAACACACATCCGAAGAACAACTTCCCATCTCCAGAAATGGGATCATCTAAAGTGCATGGTTTGAAGGCTATGTCATACTGGCATCTAAATCTCCTCCTCTTAGTTAATGGTACTATGCCTGTTTAAGCTGACAACCATTACCCAACAATTAAAAATAACAGTGTCAAAGAATTTAAAATGGACAAAAACAGGCTTCTCAATTTTACTAGTTTGGCTTAAATAATTAATTGCCCCAAAGTATTTTTAGTTTTTGGGTAATTAAACTTGCTGATTTTATTTTGTGTGTCCATTTTGACTTAAGACCTATTCTACTTAGGATTCACACATACTTTGTCTGAAGGTCTCTTTTTTTTACCCCTTGGATTTTGTCAATTCCATTTTTTTTTTTTTTTTTTAGGAAAGTACCTGCAGATCAATTATGAAGACTGTCTAGAAGTTCAGTCCTCTTTTTTCTATTTATTGGCATAAAACCGTATTTAAAGCATTAGTAAATTATTTATGACAATATCTAATTAAAGCATTCTTATTAAAAGGCGTTATGAAATGTGCACAACCGATCTGTACACAGATGCAAACCAGGATAGCTAGTTTTCACACAGCCACAAGACCTGTGCATTTAGAGCCCGTAATCCATCAGTAGAGGACATACAGTTTCTATATTTCCAGCCTTTAAGAGACTGTAGATGCTATTGTCCCTGTTTGTAAAAGGACTAGAAATGGCTCTACATGTGGAGTACATCCTGTCTTCCATTGTTACTGCTTTCAGTCTCCCCTATAAAGACCTGCCTGCACTCCAGGCTACAACAGCCAGGCAAATACAGACAGCAGCGCATTACAGAGCCATACCTTCCCCTCCCTTTGTGCTCGGTAATTGCCACAATGCATCTTCTCGTCCGGCTAATTAAGTGAGTCTTCCCCATTGTCTCCCAATACTATCACCTCTTCACACAGCCAGAAAGAGAAAGAGAGAGCGAGAGTAGGAGAAAGACAGAGATGGGAAACGTATTGAAGCAATAGATGGAAGGAGCAAAGAGGTGGAAGAAATACAAACGTAGGAGACCAAACAGATAGGGGATGAATGACAAAGGTATGCATCTGTGTCCCAGTAAATGTTTACCAGTTGAAAAAGGTGCCTGTTGTCTGTGTCTGCTGGTGGGCTGTAAATATCACATTACTGCTGTCAGATGAAAATCTCCATTCTCTATAAAGCCAATTCAGGAATCAAGAAAAATAACATTATTCCATTATTTAGATTGACAGTAATGCAGCAATGAGTTTTCAAAGCACTTTCACAAATTTTAAATGTTTATATGAACCTTAAAAACTATAACTAGTGTTCTCAATTCCTTGGCTGATAACACAGGGAATAAATGACAACATCACAGCTGAACGTCCCTCAAATAAAAGATCTTGCTTCAGTTGGCTAGTCGAGCTTCAGATTGCAGATTTCGAGTCTCTAAAGGGCTATTTTCACATTTTGATGAGGAAAGTTTCTTTAAGCTCGGCATAAATCTGAGTTAACAGTGAGCATGTACCGATTTGCGAGGCAAACCACAATGTAAGCTACAATGACGTAATGTGGAAATCCAGGACAAAGAGAAGTGCAAGACACAAAGGACTTCTTTAGTACATCCATACTAATTCATCTTCATTTTGAAACTTTGCTAAGTTTACATCAGCATTTAAGACCTTTAAAACAGAGATATTTGTAACTGCCGCTGACCTGGTTTTAGTTTTAAAAACAACATTTTAGTCCATATAGGCAGGAATAGACGCCCATGTTCACGTCCTGATTGGGTCTTATCGGTCAAAAAAATGAGGCCAAAACATTGCAGCTAGGCTTAGTGATCTCATTATTCTTGTGTCGTTGCCATTGCAATGGCTTCCTTTGGTAATGCACAATATACCCCTTTAATATTTTGCCATATATAAATCTTTATGTATGTTTTCCCTCATTTCCCTTATATTTGTGTGTCACTTTCAATAACAAAATCTCATAAAATATTTGCAGTCTGACTTTTTTTTTCATTGCTGTTCATCCTCAGTAATATTTTTTGCCATGTAACCAACACTCTGCTTCATGTTTACGCCAACATTTATAAGTAAATAGTCAAAATGATGCATTTATAGGCATGTCAGGAAAAAGGCAGATTATTTCCGATACTATGCTAAAATGCTTGTCTTGATCAAGGCTGTGTTTAAAGCACCCTGCTGAAATAAATACATACTAGTGTGGCTATAGCCTCGGGAAAGCTAACTGCATGTGTCCAGCAGTTAAACTTCTGCCATAAGATATATTTGTCTAGTCTGGATTCAGAATTTTAGAAGTTGTAAATGTGATCAGGGAATTCACTGTAATAAAATGTAACTTTTATAAAACTAACAAAAAAACCTGACCTGGCCTCATTTGCATTACAAAAAAAAGATCTGTCACAGATTTGTTTGAATATATCTAAATTTCATATTTAAAAAAAAAAAAAACTGCCTACACAAACTAAACTGGAGCAGGTCTGCAAGTGCACTTCCCTTCCCACATTTCTAAAAAATCAGAAGGAAATATTATTAGAAGAACTTGAATTTGATCAAACTCATTTAGTGATTCGGCTCGGTAATCAGCACTTGTGTAATGTAATTCTCAACATGCTAGAACGACATGTTTTATGCTTAAGCTGTCACGTTGCCTTGAATCCTCTACATCTGTGCACAATTGTGAATGTACTTGATAGAATTCATAATAACAAAAAAAAAGGTGCTTTTCTTTTCTTTTCTTCTTCACATCCTCTCTCTTCAGGCCCTTTGTGAGAATAACACTGAGGAGTTTGGACTCCAGAATGAATTACTAGAAGACACAAATGAACAGATTCATCTAAATTCCACTTTGCTTTAGAGTTGCTAGGAGAACCCCCCCGTCACCCCCACCCTTAAACACACACATAGAGACACACACTTGCTCCATGCTCAAGTCCACTTACTGACCTCTTAGGGCAGACACTGTCTTCCCAACACATCAACCTCCCCCACTAAATCTCCTCCCTAAAAAAAAAAAAAAAAAATCCCTTACCAATCCTGAACCCCTCCTTGAACCCCTCACACCACCATCACCCCTCCTGTCCTGAATGCTTTCCCTTCCCACACTTAAGATCCTGTCCAGGCCCTGATAGACATACAGACAAACCAGGTGACATCATGGTGGAGAGAGAAAGACAGACAGAAGAAGGGGACTGCCTGCCTGTCTGCCCCCAGCACCTACACAATACAGAAGGGCATCTGGCACTGGGTTGTGGTGGTGGGGTATGTTTTTTTTAAAGGGGGGGGGGGTCTGTCAGGACAAAGAATTTAGATCCCCCTCCCTGGAATATGATTATAGTTTTTAAGTGGCGGGCGAGACGTAAAAATGTGAAAAGAAAGGGGCTGCAGTGTGGTGGTCAGTATGAGAGTGAAGACACTAAAAGAAAAATATATTTTTAGCTATTCAGTGGACTTTGGAGGACTTTGGGATTTCATGAGCATGTAAGACTGAACTGAGAGACAAAAAAGAACAAAATCAACATGTAGGAATTTAAAAAAAACAAAAAAAACCCAAATCTACCTCATAATTTTTAATTGATGTAGTGTTTTCTGTTAGAAAAAAACCCAGAGGATCACAAGTGTGGTGGTGGCATCTGCACATGTGCGTTTGTGGATGCACTCGCAGTTTGTTAATTTGCAAGATGAAACAATGGTTGCAGCGGGATAGAAATCAGTGTCATAGTACTCTCTCCTGGCCCCCACCTCTGTCGCCGTCTGAGAGGCTGCCTACTTGCTGTGTGCATACAAGTGTGTGTCTGTCTGTGTGCATACATAAAATAAATGAGCTGTGCGTATGCATTGTGAGAGTCCGCAGGCCCAGTGTATATATTAGAAATGTGACTTGACCCTGGCAGGCTGAAGCAGGGTTTCTGCGTCGTACTGGGCGTGGGAAAAAGGGGAGACCTCTTTTCACAGCTGCTTCGGCCGTTGCATTGAACCAATGGAGGCCCCCCGCCACCCCCAGCCTGCCTCCGCCACTAATGCCCCCCCCTCCCTTTCCCCTTTCCTATTCACTCTGCAGCCCGCTGCCTTTCAGTGGACCC
>VUQG01020432.1:0-14767 GCA_015106755.1 Etia nguti
TAGACATCAGTTGGATGAGTGATGAAATGTTTCTCTGTCCAGATGAACAGAATCAACTTTTGGAGAGTCTGACAGTAAAGTTACTAAACTGGAAGCTTCCTACATAGTTAAAAATGATTCAGACACACTGAAAAGGATCACAGCTTTGTGCTACGAGTACAACTCTGTCCAAACAAATCTCAAAATTGTTGATGCAATGATTCTGAGGTTTGGTTTTTTTTGTGGATTTTCTAGTATGTAAATCTGTGCTTTTTGGTTTTCTTTGGACTTATATTCAGATTTCTTTTTCCCTCAGTGGAGTGAAAGTTCTATTAGTTATTATTATTAGTTCTAATATTATTCTATTAGTTCTTTTCTTGGTCACTAGTTTTATATGATATTTTCCCTAGTGTTCGCCCTTTTGTGTCAAGTTTCTGTCAGTGATGTTTGGCTCCCTGTTTTATTTTGGTAATCTTCTCCCATTTGTTTATTATTCAGGTTTACTTTTCCTAGTCTCATTATCCCCTATCAGTTTCAGCTGTGTTCTCGAGGCGTTTCCTCTCTTTCCTAATCACCCTTCTGTGCATTTATAGTTGCAGTCTTGCCCTTTGTCTTTTGTTTATCCCTGTTTTTCCTCCTTGTTGCTGCTCTATGGTTTGTACGCGTTTCCATCCCTAGTTAGCTTGTATTCCCCCAGTGTAGATGTTTGTTTAGTTCCTGGTTTCCATTGTTACCCTTTTGAATTTTGTTTACCTTTTGGATTGAACTACTAGTCTAATATATATTGCCCACTTTAAGTTCACCTGTGCCTGCCTCCATGTGT
The DNA here is from genome assembly GCA_015106755.1 of Etia nguti. Classification (NCBI taxonomy): domain Eukaryota; kingdom Metazoa; phylum Chordata; class Actinopteri; order Cichliformes; family Cichlidae; genus Etia; species Etia nguti. The sequence goes on from VUQG01020432.1 coordinate 803, forward strand.
CTGCTTTTGAGTCCTAAACACAAACATTTACTGTGCATTTTCCTGCAGACCCGCACAGAGGTACTGACTTTGGGGCTAAGCTCCACTGGGTATTAGCCTGTCAAATGAAGCATTCGTGAGCGTGTAAGTTTATACAAAGGATAAAGTGACAAAACGGCAGTTTTCTGACAATCCTGGATAAAACTAACAGAGATTTTGATGACTTTTATGCAAAAGTTTTCCATTTACAGGGTGAACCAGATATCAAACTTATGGATGCATTCTTTGAGCTATTAGTGCTACCCAAAACATCTGATGATTCAGCTTCAAATTTACATGCTGACACTGAGCTAAAAGAGATACAAAACAGAATATCTTCCCACCGAAATAATAAAGCCAGGAGAAACTGTTTATTCATTGTTCTTGTAACACTGACAATAAAGATCCAATCTATTCTATTCTAAAAAAGGTTGTCCTCTTTTTTCCTTTATTTGCTATAGAACTGTTGGCCATCAGTATTTCTTTCATCAGTATTTCAATAATTTTTCCCCTTACATGCAGTTGTGATAATCTTGTGATGATATTCTTTTACATATTTCTAATCCACAAAAGTCCCCTCTCTCTTAACACTAAATCAATTTCTGGTTTTTCTATAAATAGGGGTGAGTAAATTTATGCCGGTCTCCTCTTAGGTGGATGCTACTTATTTACAGTCCATCCCGTCATAACAGGGATGTATAGTAATCACAATAGAAAATCCAGAGGAACCTTCTACAGCTGATTTGGCAAAATAAGAGCAATCAAAGCGGGACATCGAGTTCTGGAAGTCTCTTCCAGTTTCTCTGGTTAGGGGATGTCAAATTAAAATAATTAATTAATTAAAATTATTGTCCTGCCAGGTTTTTGCCACCTATTTGGCCAATTCCTTGTTTCAATGTGCTTTTTAAAAAAAAACAGCTTGACAGCTTGACTCCAAGCTTGAGCATGGAGAATTACAAAGAAGTCAGAATTTCAAAAAGTTATCCGCCAAAATCCAAGAAAGTTGGCTTTTTCTTTCTTGGGATTCTTACATGGTGGAAAAACAGTCTGCGTATGGAACGACAGTCCCGTAAGAATAAAAAAACATTGCTTGCCGTTCTCCATCACCCTACTCAAGTTAAATCATATTTTAGTAACAGTTTTGTTATTAATAATACATTGAGAATCTGGTGGATAGACAAAACAATACATTAAGGCTCCCACTATTTACTTTATGATGCTCTAATTTGTGGAAATCATTCTTTCCACTAATTGGAAAACTGACTGATCTAAACTTACAGTCTGTAAATAGAAAGGCATATGTAACATTTGGGATCTTTAGAAAATAAGTTTATAAGTAATAAGTTTGTGTCATTTACACAATTAGAGAATATTTACAAAATCCCTGCATCATGATTTTTTCTGGTACTTACAAATTTGAGATTATATATTGAAAAAAACAAAACAGGTCCCCCATAGATGAATAAATTCAATACTGACAGTGAAAGTCTCCTTTTTCTGTCAGGCTCTACACAATCACATGCAGTGGATGCCACATTCTCTGTTACTCCACAGAAAGGTTTCATATTCTCTTCCCCAATATCTCACCTGTCTGTCATAGATGCAAATCTCTTACTGGCAATTTGACTCACTCTTTCTGGTCATGTACAAAACTCACCACAGCCAGTTTCACTGTTTTTCTTAAGCACATGAGGAGACCTGGGAGCTAGACACATTTACAGCTATTCTTGGGGTACCCAGCTCTTCAGCATCAGTAAACAGGTATGAACAGAGAAGTCAGAGAGGCTCATTTCTGACTGATGACAGCAATACAGAGGCAAGTTGTTGAGAATATGCTGAACTCCTGGTAAGAGCTATTGTTTTTGCCACTGTTAGCTACTATTACCCTCCGTTAGCTGGTATTAGTGAAAGGTCTTTGAAGTGAATATAACTTTGTTGGACTCTGACGGTTGGTGAGTAAACTAATATGGTGTGAGAATGTAATCAAACTGTTTATCAGGGTCAAAAAATTTAATTTTTAGATACCAAAAAAAAAGGTTAACATCAGCTGGCATAATGTTAGTTTTATAGGGTTATAAGCAAAGAGCAATATAAGCTTATAACCAGCTATTGTTGTTTAGCAACCTCTTGTCGGCTGCCCAGAGATGGGAGGGTCGCATATTTAATCTGCTAACAATAAGTGAGTGGAACAATATCGGGAATACATTTGCAATACATGATCCTTCATATCTTGAGTCTAAAGGTGCAGGCCTGAATTTAAATTAACAGCACAAGAACACTTTGAAATTCTCAAGAACCCTTCATCTTTGGTGTGCTACATGTGTATGTAAATTGCAATTACATATGTAATTACGCACTAACCCTATGTATAATTAAGATCCTATATCCTTTTTTCAATAAACTCCAAAAATTAGCAACTTTAACTAAAACATATGACATTCATCTGAAAATGCTCAAGTACAAGGACTGAAGTGAAAACGAGTAAAACAGCAGCTTCAGAAAGCCCGGAGAACTAATGCTCCAGGCCAGCTTTTTAAAAATTACATAAAGCCTGGTTTCTTGGAAGCAAAATATAAAGAAACAAAGAGTGAACAAAAGATTTTTGCATAGTACTGTTTTCCCCCCTTATGCTGTGTGTAAAAATTAAAAAAAAAAAAAAGACTCTTCATTCATAATAATAGACCTGTGGTCTGACAGAAGACCAAGTGGTGTCACTTCTAAAGATTCTCTTTCAGACACATTTTCTAATATGTTTGACCCACAGTATATTTCTGTGAGTCATAACATTCACCACCAGGTCTGTGTTGCGTACCAGCCAGTCTGTGTGGGATGGAGTTGGAGTGTTGGCTCAGGTAGTTCTTGTTGAAGCTTTGAGGACTGATCTCTCCAAACAGCCTAGAGATCTCATGGTTCAGCACTGTTCTCACTGCCTCTGCCAGATCCGTGCTCTCACTCACTGTACATACAATAAGACAGAGCCCAGTAAAACTTTAAACGGTGAGCAATACCCAGAGACAATCCCAACAGTTCATGTAGCTCACAGAAGGTCATGCTTACCTCCTTTGAAAAAGCGGACAAGACACTGATGCAGCCATGGATTGGAAGGTTCTATGTTAACAGCCCTCTTTATGGACTGCAGCATCAGCAGGTACTTCTCTGGAGAAAGACAGAGGGACAAAGTTTTTGTAATCTTTGCAGAATGTAAGAAAGCATGGAAAAGACTGTCAAGCCCTGTATTCACTCATCTACCTTCATTCCTAGATGTTCAGGCTGCTAGTATATTATTACATCTCTTAAGCTTTCTCAAAGCTTCTTGTTTTCCATGACTCAATCTGCCCCTCTACCATCTTAGTGCTCTTCTGGCATTGTGCCTTTCAGATTCTCATTCAGGTGACTATCATCTCCACCTCACTCTGGAACCAGGCCGTGAAGGGGCTCAAAGGAGAGGGCCTAGTACTAAAGCCTTAGCCCATAGAGAGTCATGTTAAGGTACCCAAATTAGCAACATGGGGCTGCCTTCTTGGGGCTCACCACCCGAGTATGTGAATTGGGTTGTGGTCAAGAGTTGAGGCCCTTGCGGTCTGATCCCTGGCTACTGAAATAAGCTCTTGGGACTTGACATGTCACCTTTCTAATGGGGAAGGAGCCTGAGCCTGAAGGAGCATGAAGGCGAGAGATACCATCAGGTAAATATCATCAAGAGCACCTCAATACATGGCACAGGTTCGGAGAACAGTCTCCTGGAGAGGACCTGGCCTCTATTCCAATCTGGGGTCGTCCTCTGTGAGAGGCAGTGGGCAGGGGTGTATATACAAGCATCTTCCCCAGTTCACTGCCATTATGTTAGGCTTTTTCACAGTGAACGGGAGGGTTGTTTCCCTGCACCTCTAGGTTGGGGAATGAGTCCTACTGTTCTTTGATTTGTGCCGTTACTGGGGGAGATTCTGGAAGGAACTTGTGAAAAACAACAGTAAGTTAGATCAGGAAGCAGGAGAGGATGTTTGACAGGCCTGGTGTACCCAAAAATATAGTGAGGGCGCAAGTGCACTGTAGTACCAGCGAGGCATGTCAGAGGCCATGGACCATGAGAACTTCAAGTTCATCCTCCGGCAGAACTTCAACAGCAATCAGAGAAAGGGTGGGGACATGGAGTCAGAGGGGACTGTGTGGTGCACCTCCCTTGCCAAGGTGGCTGTATGGAGCTGTGGGGGTAAGGTGATTTGTGTCTGTTGTGTCGGTAATCCCTGAACTAGATTGGTGCACACCAATACACTACTGCATTTAACTCCCCCCCTAAATAGTGTGCCTTTTATCTGGTCTCCCTCTGTTCTGTTCTCCTTCCCCTCACCTCCAACGGGCCATGGTCGATGGTTGCCCCCTCCCTGATTAAAGCTCTGCTGGAAGATTCTTCCTGTTAAAATGGTATTTTTTCCTTTCACTGGTGTCAAGTGCTTGCTCATAAATAGTCATCTGACCCAGTAGGGTCTTTACTTTTTCTTTTTTTGTGAATTTACACTATATAAATAAAACTAGAAGTGAATCGAATCTATGTTCCTACCTTCACCGTGTTATTTTTAATTTACTGTATCCATAAAAGCATGCTAGATATAATAGGTTAAAATACTCCGGGATAACTCTAATACTGAAAAAAGGGCTCATCTGAGTTTGGGATTACGCTGTGCAAGGAACATTTCATCGGACTACCACCACTTCCACGGCATTCCAGAGGATATAATAAGAACTCCAGGGACTCCGTGGATGGTACTCCCCAGCCGGAAGCCCAAAGGAGGCGAGGCTGCAGGGTGGACCCGCTAGCACCGGTAAAGAAACAACCAATTAAGCCACCTCTGAGTACTTTCCTCTCCAACGTCAGGTCCGTAACCAACAAAATCGACGAACTGAGACTACAGACTGCAGTCAACAAGTGTGTACGGAACAGTAGCTTTACACTCCTCACAGAGACTTGGCTGCAGCCGTTAATTCCGGACTTCCGGACAGAGGAGGGGGTTTATGACTCTACATCAACGACAGCTAGTGTAAAAACAGAAAGACTGTAAAGAGCCACTGCTCCCCGGATTTGGAATATTTGACTGTGAAATGCAGACCTGTCTACATACCTCACGAGTTTACTGTCGTCATGGTAACAGCTGTGTATGTACCACCCGATGCTAATGCTAACTCAACCATGGATGAGCTGCACAAGGCAATAAGCAGTCAGCAGAACTCCTATCCCGACGCAGTGCACATCATAGCTGGGGACTTTAACCATGCTGACTTAAGGTCAGTACTCCCCAGATTTGAACAGCACATTAAATGTGCAACAAGGGGGGAAAAGACTGGATAAAGACTACAGCAACATCCAAAAACACTACAGAGCAACCCCTCTACCACATCTAGGATTTTCAGACCACATGTCCATGCTGCTGATCCCTGCATACACTCCCGTCAGGAGGAGAGCCCCCCCCAGCCACAAGACTGAAAAACCTGGCCAGAAGGTACATCACATCAGCTGCAGGACTGGTTTAAACAGACCGGAGTGTGTTTCAACGCCAAGGAGCATAGTAAATCAAGTGGTCTCCCCACTTTTTTGGGGGGCAATAATAGTGTGCAATAAACATTCATTCTTTTATTTATTAAGTTATTCCTTTTTTGCACATTTTAAAAAATACACTTTGAAGTCTACTGTGTTGTGTTTTGTTGTGTTTAGTTGTGCTTAGTGCCGACGTGGGAAAGTTTATGACAATAAAGAGTTTTCTTATCTCATCTCACCCGATAGCATGCAACCTTTCTGCAAACAGTCACACACTGACTGCAATCACTCTTAGAAAGAGTTTTGAAGGTTTGCTAATAATGCTGTCTAATTTATAAATGCAAACAGCAATAACACTGTATTGTGAGTGAAGTATTGTTACACTTTTGTATGGTGGGGTGTCTGATGATTCCCATCTCCAACAACTAGACTGTCCCTAAGAAACAAAGAGGGTATGCAGACCCTCATCTGCATGCTCTGGTTCTGCTTTTAAATGTTTTGACTCATCATCCACACTTTCCTTCTTCATCTGCAGAGTTAAACCCTGCCGTATCAAAGCAAATACTGCTCCACACTAAACCCGACACCTGCACGTCATGTTACTGTCACAATTAGCCAAAGATACTTCTGGAGCACCTCGTATGGTTTTAGGCACTTGAATAGCAATACAACACTAAAACTGAGCTTACTGTCACTTTTTCAGGTTAAAATGTTTCATGTTGTCACATCACAGCAAACTGATCAAGCACAAATAGATCTGGAGTTATGCATTTAATGACCAAGTGGATAAATAATCTACAAAATAAAATTAAAAATTAAGATGAGTCTCTGTGCTGAAGCCTGTCTTACCTTTCCTGAAGTAGATCTCAAAAGCTAACAGATGAGTCTCAACCTTTTTGCACACCAGGTTCTTAAGCGGGATCAAGAACTTGACTGCTTCATCCAAAGGATTCTCTGGCTGGAAGAAAAAGTTGTTTCATTAGTAAAATGTATGACTGAGGCCAGCTGCACCAGCTGTCATGTGGACAGAACAGGAAAACATCTGCCCACCTTGGCCAGTTTGTCTGGTATTAGCTCCTCTTTAGGCCCTCCAATCTCTTCGTCATCATCCTCCTTCTTCTTCTTCTGGTTCTTGAGCTGCTTTTCCTTCTCTGCGTTCTTCTTCTCCTCTTCTAATTGGGCCTTCTTCTGCGCTCTTCGCTGTTTATTGCGCAGTTTCTTCAGCTCCTTGTCTGTCAAATTTTCTATAGAGAAGAAAGAAAAAAGAAAGCTATTCTAATATTTTGGCTTATTTTTTAAACCAGTGTCACGAAAGAATGCTGTGCCTTATACTCAAGCTTTACATGCCTGTTATGTCTGAAGACCGAAAGGTGAAATCACTGCTGTACGGCAAAGTCAAAGATGTTTACAGAGCTACTTCCTTGGTAAATCAGACCACAAGTTGGTTTTTCTGCACACATGTTACAAACCCTGTGTGCAGAGACAGCCTCCTACTAAACTCACAGTCAACAAGTGGACACCTGATGCTACTGAGGCTCTAAGTGGTAAATGGTAAATGGACTGATACTTATATAGTGCTTTTCTACTTTCCTGGAGTGCTCAAAGCACTTTGGGCCTGCTTTGAATGCATAGATTGGAATGTGCTGCTGGAAACAGACGAGAACAGTATGGAGTCACCTCTTTTTGTTATAGAAACTAAGATATCTTGACATCTGCAGTAAACTGCTACAGATGTCCAGATTATATCAGTCTGTGGTGGCAAGTGTGCTGTTCTATACTGCATCCTGCTGGGGGGGCAGCTTCAGAAACGAGGATGCATGAGAACTGAAAAAATAGTGAAGAAAGCTAGCTCTGTAAGTAGAGCCAGACTGGAGACGCTGTGGTAGTGGAAAAAGGAACATCCTGAATAACTCTGATCACCCACTTCACATCTTTATGGAACAAAAAACGTCAGTACTGAAAGACTCCTCTCTCTCCGTTGTAAAACAGGGAGATACAGAAAATCATCTGCACCTACTATCATGTTTTACTATGTGGCAGGCAGGATGCAGGACCCAAACGCAGGACTCACACACATGAAATTTAACTGAAAGCGGTAGCTTTATCGCTGGAAGTCACTATTACCAGTGCAAAACAAAACTCAAAAATAGAAACCGAAAACTCAGAAAACTAGAAAATAAACCAGGAACTGAGAACTAGAATTACTTGGAACACGGAGGAAAGAAACACAGCATAGAGAGGGTACGACGCAACAACTAACAGGGAAAAACACCGGGCTTAAATACACCAGGGAGTTAATCCAACGTAACGAGACACAGGAAGCAAAGCAGGATACACTGACATAGGACACGGACTATCAAAGTAAAACAGGAAACACGACACATACGCAAGGGCACAGACTCAGAGACATAGGCTTCACAATGAGAGACGACTGACTCGGTAGCAGAGGAAACATAGAGACAAGAGCGACTAGACGTGGAACACGGGAAAAGTACAGAGTAGATATGGGAACAGAGTTGTCGACCTAGAAGGCCGCAGCTGTCGGAAAAACCTTCGAATACTTGGCTTAACAGAATCCACTGAAAGCGGCCGTCCAACTGACTTTTTCGCCGCTGCCCTCTGTGAAGTCTTTGGTGGTGATATACTCCCATCGCCTCCAGAAATTGACAGAGCTCACCGTACCTTAGCGCCAAAGCCGAACCCGGGTGACCGACCATGACCAGTGGTTCTCCACTTGCTCATCATCAGGGAGACACGTCGGAGGTGTTCTCAACTACCGGCACCAATGGATTCGTATCGTGGAGAATTACTGCCCCGAAATCTTAAACCAGAGGGCCAAGCATAGAGAGGTGATGGCAGAGCTTTACAACCGAGGCCTGAGGCCTTCGTGGCATATCCTTCTCATCTCTGTATCACCTTGGCAGGAGGAGAGAGGAGTCGGCTACGCTCTGTTGAAGAGGCCCGGCGATACATTGACAACCATCTTACGTAACCGAGACAGGCTGCTTTTCTGTGCAACAGCACTTTTACTTGGACAATCAAACACTTTTTTTTTCTTCCCTAAAGCACCCTATTTATACCCTTTTCAAAGGGCCTGGACTCACTGTCTGTGCTTGAGTTATGGTCAGGTGACGTACGTTTTTATTCCCATACCCTTCTGTCTCTTTGTCTCTTTCAAACAAAGCCTATTACAGTGGTCACCCTGAACACAACTCTGGTCGGTCGAATTAATTCGATTAAAATGAATATTCTTCATAGGTTTTTACACTTATTTTAGTCTTTATCCCTAAGTCCCTCTTTACAACCATCGGTTCTATAATTTCTTCCTACATTTGGAAGGGTAAACGACCTCGAGTAGCTAAGCTGGATTCACAGAAACCTAAGATTGAACGAGGTCTGGCACTCCCCCCAACTCCCCACTTTTACTATTGGGCTGCCAATATTCGCTCCCTGACCTACTGGCTAAAATCTGGGGAGGGTGTGGGCCCCACCACTTGGCTGGCAAGGGAGTTAGACTCAACTCAGGGTATTTCTCTTGCCTCCTTTTTGGGTTCTTCTCTCCCTTTATCCATTGACAACTTCACATCTAACCCGATAATTCAGCACTCCCTCAGGGTGTGGGATCAGTTCAGGAGACATTTCAATACTAAGAATTTCTCACTTCAAATCACCTATTCCTCCAGCTTTGGACAACTTGTTTCAGGTCTGGTTTAGAGCGGGTATTATTTACTTTAAAGACAATAAACTAGCATCATTTGATCAGCTGTCAGCAAAATGCTCACTTTTTTTAGATATCTACAACTCGGACATTTTTGCAATCCCACCTCTCCAATTTTCCAGAAGCTCCAGCTGCTAACTTACTGGACGAGCTCCTTAGTTTGCAACTATCAGGCAAAGGTGTAATCTCCCGCATCTATAACTAACTGTGCAGTGTAACGGCTCCCTTTGAAGACCTCATATCCACATGGGGGACGTCTCTCCTCTGTGGGGTCGTGTGGGGGTTTGGTAACCAGTCCTTGTATTGTTGTTTGTAAACTACATTTACAATACGTTGTAATGACAGTCAAACGTATCCACAAAGTGGATAAGTAATTTCAAAGATGTTTGTGAAAATCAGATAACGGCAGCAGAACTTAATGCAGTGATTGGACATCTCTGGGTTTGATGGCCCTAGGAAGACTTTTGGGGTATAAAAGAGCTTTTACTTCAAGAATTTTCAGGAATATTATAGACTCATCCTCCCCTTTTCATTGCTCGTCTTCAAACAGATCATTTAAATATCATTACAGAAACACATGAGCTTCTTAAAAGGAAGATTCATAATGACATTAGACTGCTGTTGGATATAATTGAATAAAGAAACCTAAAAGAAGATGATGGATTCCTTTTCCTTCTGGATTTTTAATATGCCTTTGACTCAATGGAGCATCAGTTTATCTTTTTGGTACTGTGAAATTGGGTTTAAATTCAGAAACTTAATTTGTGGTTTCTATTGCAGTATCAGCGGTTGTGTCATTATACCACTCAAGGTTAATTAAGGTTAATGTAGGAATTCCTCAGCGTTGCCCTCTCTGTCCATATTTATTGATATTGGTTACTGGGATGTTAGCTATTTAACTTAAAATGTAATGACATTAAGAAACTAAATGCTTTGGGTACAGATGTTATCTTAAGTCAATGATAACATGTCCAAGGCTTGTGGATTAACAGTAGAAATCATCTTCTAGACCTGAAAGCTGTTGACTTTGACTGTCTTAATGGGACCGTTTATTAAATAAAATAAAAAAAAAATAAAAAATAACTGGTTAAAATAGAGTGGCTCGTTTTGTTGCTATATTCCATGCCATCTATTCAGTAAAGTTCTTGGCTTAAATTTTATTCTTGACGTAACGCTTTGCCTCATAACACTATACTGTGGAATAATAGATGCACTCTGTGAGCCTGGTTCTGCTGGAGGTTTCTTCCTGGGATGCAATCAACATCCACACTCGTTAATGGTAGCTCTCCTCTAGAGATCCTACGCACTTGGTGAATTGCTAAGTGTTACTTTAGAGGCCTGAAAAGCGGGCCTCAGGGATCTGTTAGTTTTATGGGCTAGAATAACCTGTAGCACTTGCACAGGTGTAACCAATTTTTGTGAGCAAAGAGCCAAAAATGGAATGTCCATAAGCAGTTTGAGCTGTTCGCTTTACCCTGCTAAATCATGGAATAGAAATCACAAAATCTGATCATTCTTTTACTTTAAATTCAGTTAAAACATTAACATTATCAGAAATGATCAAAATAAAACTGGTGCTAAATATCTACTGCTGGTCTTGCTGTGGTTTGAGGGGGGGAAAAGGAACGGGCCACAGATGTAGTCTTCTTCCTGCCGGGGAGAAGGAAGTCCAGTTCAGTGGTAACTCCTTACAGAGTCCCCAAAACTACGACAACTTCTTGACTCCAATCCAACACAGCAACGATGAGCAGGGGAATCCCAATCATTTAAATTCAACAGATAAATCCACAGTGGTTGGAACATGACGTTGACACTTGAAGCAGATGAAAAATTGATTCGGTTGCAATTTTTAACAGAGCTTAACCGAATAGCTTGAAAAAAGCTGATTAGCTGAAATGTTCATGTAAGTTCTGTACTTGAAATGTGATGAGGGCTCAAAGTAACAAATGTCACTCTACTCCTTGTACCTCAACATCATGCCACTCAAAAACGAAAAAATGTGAAGGTACATTTTTGAATGTCTTCATTTAACAAGATCGTATTAGATCAGTTATTGTTAAAAAAAAAAAAAAATCTGAGGGAATTTGTTCCAATTTGATTGCTTGTATATGGATTGATGTCCTTAAATGCATGTGTTCACTTTGTCCACAGGCTAAGGTGTTCGGGGCCGGTTATCCCAGTCTTCCTACCATGACAGTTGATGACTGGTATGAGCAGCACAAGAAACATGGAGTCCTGCCTGACCAGGGTGTACCCAGGAAGGCCACTGTGGAGGATCACAGGGATCCAAGTGAGAAGGATGAAGAAGAAAAAGAGAAGAGGGTTGAAAACGATGATGATGAATCTCTGCTAAAAGCCAGAAACTGGGATGACTGGAAAGACACTCACCGTAGAGGTTATGGAAACCGCCAGAATATGGGCTAACTCATACCAACAAGTGTGTTCAAACAGACTTGTCTCTCACTTCATTTCTATACCAAACCAAGAAAAACCCCACCGCATCAATAAATATGTACATTCATTACTTTGTCTGCAGGTTAGTTGGTTTGGAGATAAACACTACTGCTGATTAACTCATGTTACAACAGTTCTTTTGATTGGATTACATTCTCCTATGTACCGTCATGTTTTCAAATTACAATAAAAATGCACAATTTGGCTGGAACCTTGAAACCACCGTGCTTATCCCTTTTATTATGTCATGGGGGGGTGCACGGAACCTGTAGCTAAACGGCTACATGCTACAGTGTTTGGTAGTGTAACTCCTCGTTTCTCCAAGATTTAGGAATGACTTCTCAAACAGCTGTACAGCTCTGAAAGAGTTTGATCTCTGACACTTGATTGTCTCTGTTCTGCATCCTATCTTTGACCTTGAAATCTGTCTCAGTGCATCATCTGCTCAGTTCCTAAAGCTGTGTACTGGAAGCGTTTTGCTTGTTACACACTGATTTGAAGATGATGCCTGGTCACTTGCAGACCTTCCAGGCTCCAGTTCAGTAGGCAACAAAGCCTGTTTACTTTCAGTCATATGTCAGTCAGCGGTATTCTTCACTTTCATTGATAGTCACTCATTAACTTTTGATGGACTCTGTGTGATTTTTTTTTTTTATGTATGAAGACGGCAATAACAAACTTGTCCTACAACATCATGACTTATTACACTGGTTCATGTTTATTTAAAAAAAAAAAAAACAACTAATTCCATCCTTACCTTTTTCATTCCTATGAGAGCAGTAAGTAGCAGCCAGGTGTAGGTAATGAAACACTCACTGATATTTTCCATGTACGTTTTTTGCAGTTTGCTGATCTTACAGTGGTAAGGAGAAAAAAACATCAGCAGTGGTCTTAATGAAGCAACTGTTGCTGCCCATGATTCTGGGTTGTAAGCGCATTTTGAAATAATCTGAAGTCCATCATTGGATGTTCGGATCACTCTCAAACCATAATGGGTGTGCATGAATCGCCTGACGCACGGATCACGTGATTGCCCAGGTGGGGGTTTGAGACAGTGCCAGCTCCCAGACTCCCACAAATCTAAGCCAGCATCTCTCTCTCTGTATGTCTCTAAGCTGTACTGGAATATCATCACCATGGCGGTAAAGACCGACACGACTGTACACTCCAGCACAGCTGCGGTGTCCGGGGCGCAATGCCCAGATACAAAAATCGAGATGTGCACGAAATGTGTCGCGCAACACTGCGAGCATAATGGGGCCATTGCGCATTGCCGCCGCCGCGCTATGAATCTTGGGATAGATTGGGATACACCCGAGCAGTCCTCGCATCTGTGGAGGGGGGAGCCTTCAAATCGGGACAGCTTTCGTCGTCTCGCTGTGACTTAATCGGTCTCTAAGTGCATCATTTGAAGGATGCAGCCACTGAATTGGGACACAGCTTGTATCGTGCATGCATTTGATCTGTCATTGCAGCAGACTCTAACATCTGATTGGTTCCCCGGCACAGAAAGCCACAACAGAATTGATCGCTATGATGGGTGTGTGGACTTGGGGCAGTCAGGTATCCCCAAAAAGCCCTTCAATTCACAAGAGGAGGTGGAGGTGCTGTATACTGTAGGTAAAGTGTAGAGAAAAAACACCTTTCATATATATATATATATATTTTTTTTTAGCTTCATTAAGTTTCATAACTGGGTCGTTTTAGTGACTCTAATTGTCTCACTGGAGCACATGTTAAGCTCAATTATTCACTTGTCTTTATTTCCTGATGTTCATATGTATTTTAAGTCGTTTTAACCGTTACGTAGAGCAGAAACATCTGGACCAGCATGTTGGTGCTGTTCGTGGATACTGAAGACTCCAGCCTTCTACATATTCAACTGTATTCTAAACACCAGCTGTTTGTTATGAGTTTTGGAATCTACCAGAATAAAAATAAAATCTAATTAACATCTAACGTATGTGTTGTTTTTTGTGCAGTTATCAGTGAGCCCGGGCAGCACGGTGGCGCAGTCGTTAGCACTTTTGCCTCACAGCAAGGTCTTGAGTTCAACCGCACCACCCGGCCGGGGCCTGTGGGGAGTTTGCGTGTTCTCCCCATGTTTGCGTGGGTTCTCTCCGGTTACTCCGGCTTCCTCCCACAGTTTAAGGTCCAAATGGAGCTAGCGGTGTTAGGTCAATCTAGATTGCCCATAGGTGTGAATGGTCTCTGTGTTAGCCCTGTGTCAGGCTGCTCACCTGTC
>VUQG01020433.1:0-10513 GCA_015106755.1 Etia nguti
AAAGGAAACGTCTCAAATGGCAGCAGCCTTCTGCTTGCAATTCTTGCTTGTGAATTTGGCCACAGGTGCCAGAATCTTCCCTTCGTTAGGCGTCCCAAGACTGTTAATGTGAGCTTATGTGTAAAATGTGGTTCGAAATTCAAGCATCAAGATTGTCTGCCAGCACAGTTTGGATCTCGGGGCTTTGCTGGAAGCTGCACATAAACTTGATACTGACTTATAATAATTGAGACTGAATTCTGGCTTCTACTCACTTTTTAGCAATAGAAATTATGGTAGTCTGTGGACAAATCAGTGAAAAGCTTAGCGACCTCTCACCCCACATTGCAGGAATAAATCTACACTACATTTTAGAAATGGATTTGTATGTGTGCTTGGACAGTACGTGCGAGAATAATAAAATACTATTTAAGCCTATGAATAAATCCATCAGTAAACAGTTAAAGATTGAAAGCATTGATTTAATTGAATGAATAATTAGAGCAAAGTGCTGAAATGCTTTTAGGGAAGCTTGATATGTATAAAATAGTCCAATAGGTTAAAGAGAGTAACTAAATCTGAAAAGAACAATTTACCAATATAAAAAAAGAAAAACTTATATTTGATTTTAAAATGAACATACACAATCTTAGCTAACAGGGCTTTTTGTGTTATAATATGTTTCTATGTCTGCAAACTCCTCCCACATGATCAGGAATTGAGCAAGCAAACGTGACACAAAATTATACCTCAGGCACCTGACGGTTCTTATCTATATCACGTAGTATGATGTCATCATGCTGCCTAGCAACCACTTAGCAGTGTACAAAAACTACCTAGCAAGTATGCTTCCATAGGACTTTATGAAAGCATGGTATCATTTTCCCCCCTCAGCCGTAAAAGGCTGATGGGGTTTTGTTGTCACCCTACGGGGCAGGCAGGCAGTGTACTCAAGTTTTTTTTGAGTACAATGATTTGAACGAGGTAACATATTTTATGCAATAGGTGCATCTACTAAAAATCTCAGATGAGTTTGAATCTCAGTGGCCTCGACCCTAAGGTCAACGTCAGAGGTCAAGTTTTCTGAAAAAAATTGAGAATTATGTTACCCGGGATTTTCAAATTGATATCGTAGGTGCATCTACTAAAAATCTCAGAGGAGTTCGAAACAGCTGAGTCTCGCTGTTTGAATATTGACCCCAAGGTCAAAGGTCAACTTTTCTGAAAATCACCTGGGATTTTAAATTTATACTGTGGGCGCAACTACTTCGAACCTGAGGGGTAACACCAGTGGTTGCATGTATTTTTATGTCATGAAAATGGCATCTAATCTATATCCACAAAACTTAAGTCTTTAATTATATATTGTGGTGCCATCAGGTTGCCTGGAAATCACCTAGCAATGGCCAAATAAGACTTAGTTTTTTGCCTTTATCCACTTACAACACATGAACTCATCCCATCATTTTAATTCATGGCAGTAGCATCTCATTATATCCACAAAAGTTGAATTATGTTACAATATCGTCATGTTGCCTAGCAACCACATTGCAATGGGATAATATGACCCATTTTATTTTTTTTCTGTTCATGCTCTTATGGTGCTTTTATGAGGTTTTGTATCATTTTAAATTCAGTACAATAACAACTAATTTATAGCCACAAAATCGCAGTTATGCATGACGTGTTATGACGCCACCAGGTAGTTTGGCAGCCACCTAGCAATGGGCTAACAAGACCTTTTCTTAGCATTTATGCACAAGACACCTTTTGCGTTAGGTTAAACAATGCTGTATGGATGTGCTAGTATTTAAAAAATTAAGTAAAGTTGATTGTTGTGAGCTTAATTCTATTATCTCCTTGACTTTTGATTAATTATTTTGAGTTTTAGAAATAAAAATTAGGTACTCAGTTAGGTGCTTTATTTTACAATTTAAATATTCAAACTGTCCCCAATCTAAAATACTGTGTAGGTCAGATGTATTTACAAATTCAAGTAAAGGCAAACAAGGTGATCACAGCAGTGGTGCAATTGAGATATAAAATGAGAAATTCTAAATGTAACATCTACAGAACATATTTTAAATGATGATTTTTAACATTAAACATAAAAATTTTAAACGACATTTGAAACAATAAAATCTTTGTATATAAAATGTATATATAGAATCTTTTTAAAGCCTATTTGTGATTCCATACTAAGTTTCACTATATACATCTTCTGTGTATAATAAAAAACTTTATTCATGCTACTGCTTCTAATGTTGTTTCCATGATATGGATATACCATCTCAGTGCAAATATTCTTAGCAACCAACCAGCAGCCAGATTCAAATTGCTGTGACAGTTACCATAAATTTCTCCATCACTCGCTCGATTCATCTTGGCCCTGAGTTTCCTTTTGTATCGCAGCTTAAAGCTGTTTACTGTAAAATCACTACAACTGCCAAAACGGCAATCTGCTGACAACACACAGCAGACTTACAGTCACTTACATCCCTCACCCTGTTAATATGCCACACCATGACACAAGTGAGTCTGGCTGTTTAAAATTTTGTGTGTTACATGGCTTGGTAGGTTTCATTATCATTAATAATGGAAAAGCCACCGAACTTGGCTCAGGCGCTATAAATAAATAAGCCATGCTCCCGGAAGATTGCTTTGCACTGGTTTGATAGAAGTTTGAGTGAGCGTGTGGGGAGAGATTGGCCCAGTCGGCGATAGGGGATTATTCTTATACACACTCCATGGCTAATGAGAGAGGAGTAGCAACATGGCGGTGGTTAATTGGTCTGCTGTTGTGTAATCAGAATGGATGGTTTCATTCAGATGTGATTACACCCGGGCTCAGATAGGAAGGCAGGCGCTCATCAGCCTCAGTGACCTGCTTTTATTGGATTGTTCTTCAGTGAATGTTTAATGATAAGGTGTTTTCCCACTCCACATTTTGTACAGCACTCATTCATAAGCCCGACGAGCACATGGCCAGAGCCTAGAGCTGAGGAGTAGTCGGGCACTTAATCACGCCAACTGCAATGGGAATGCAGGATGAAAATGCTCTTGTCTTATTTATACCTGTTTACTTGGGCTCGGTGAGATTGTGTTTTGTGATGGATGGCAGTTGTTATAGTTGTCTGGGAGTGTCTGAGAACAAAGAGCAAGTTCAAATTTCATATTGTTTCGTATGTCGTGTCCATGACCGTGGCCCTTTTGAGCACTCCATATTCTGTCTTTTTTTTGTATTGATAATGTTTGGCTTCATGCACATGAAGGCCAGCTCATCAGCAACTGCAGTAATAGTGGGTGACTGGAGGTATTCTGCAAAGCCTTGGCGATTTTCCCGTAGTCCTCCGCAGAGAGTTGGGGAAACAGAGAGGAGGGGATTATACAGCTCAGTCATTATTGTAGGAATGACAATGAAGAGAATAAAGCTTTGCTGGGCTGTTGTTTGGGGGGGTCAGAACCTCTTTTTAGAGTGCATCTCAAAATAATACCGTAGGCAAAGCCCTTCCAATTAAATCAAACATTAAGTCAGAGTAATTTGTTATTGTAACAGGATTGTGGGAAGATTTATGACGTTCAGTGATATACCATAAGAATTAACATACAACGTTAAAGAGGAGCAAAGAGACTGCACTCTTGCAACTCCTCTTTGCTCATGAGGCGTTTCCTAAAATAGGCTTGAAACTGCAGATTTCTCTCTGAAGACAGGGCATCTCTCTAAAACCGCACAATGTGTGGGGTGAACTGTACTTAATTCACTCACAAATCTAACCTACAAAGAGCCGGGCTGTCCTCCGGTGCACTGTCAGGCAGCTGAACTGATACTTGTCTACAAGCACGAGAAGTGACAGGCCTGTGTCGCAGAACTTCTCCAGTGCAGTCTCGAACCCCCGGCCGGTGTACTCCTCAGGGATCACACAAACCTTGTGTTGCCATGGAGAGTGATGCTCAACTTTGATGGGTAGGACACAGAGCCTGCTGTTTGCGCGAGTCCTTCTCGATTAAGAAAACTGGATTTCAGATCTTAACAAGGAATTGTCCTGAAACAATCCCCTACAGAGACGCGAGTGTGCGGTGTGCAGTGACAGAATGCAAAGATGCAAATGAAAGTCACATGACGTGTCACTCACATGGAAAAGAAATGACATTTATTTATGGTCTGAAGCAAAGTCTGAGCCTTGACTCTGTGGGACTTTCTGAGAAACTAATGGAGGACAGGAAGAAAAATTTAGACTAATCCAAGGTTCATAACTCTCAACTGAGCCAGAGCAGAGACATTAGCATTTTTTGAAATTAATAATTCATTGTGCCGAAACAGCAGCAAATGGCAGCAGCCATGACACAATTAGCCACTGCTATGTCTCAGGGCCTCGGTGCAAGATTTTTCATCTCGACGCTGTGTAGAAGCTGAGTTAAACTGTGAACAATAATAGCGTTTTTCTTCTGAAGTAAGATGCGGCTGTATGTTTTCGATGACGACTTCATTCTCTGGCAGAGATGGGTGGGTTGACTGTAACCCACAGCTTGAGAAATGTGCTTTGCCCATGATAGACATGCAATCCAAAGGGGGCCTGGCTCAGTGAAAACCTTAACAAACAATAGATGAGAGAGAAATATCTCTGTGGAAATGATCTCCTGTGGAAGAAAATGAGAAATGCCTGAACAATCAGTAGTAGAGGAAAAAACTATTTTAACTTTAGACACAAAGCACAATCTGTGAAGTTGTATATACTCAACAATGGAGCTTAACTTATGTGAACACCCAATTATGTAAATAGGATAGCTTGAGAATGAGGCGACATAGGAGTTTCAAATTGGTACCATTGGTGTATTTACTAAAGATCTCAGTGATCTCGACTTCAAGGTCAAGGTCAGAGGTCAAGTTCTCTGAAAATCTTGTGAATGCGATGTGATAACTTGAGAACATACTATTTTGAAATTGATACCATATGTTTATCTACTAGGAGGTCGAGGGATTGCATTTATTTTCTTTGACACAGTCAGATTAAGGTCTCCACCCCCACCCCCGAAGTTTTCACATATTCACATTAAGCCAGGGCAGTGTATTTTACATTACATTTACTTTTACATGATGACATTTTACGCATATTTGTATTAGAAGAATTTAATTATCTTGCAGTATGGAGACTAATTTGTTATGTTATCAGCTTATAGCACCTACTTTGTACCACTGTTCACAGAATCAAATGAGAAACTGGTTTAGAGTGATAAAAACAAAAACCAGATAGTATGAAGTTATACAACTTAAGCATACCTGAATGTATTTCTTGTACATGACGAATTTGACATAGTTAATATATACAGTTATATGCACTGCATATATTAAGTATATATGCATTTATATAGGATGAAACTTGGGAAAGTGTGGGGAAAAAACCTAAAAAATAAATAAATAAATAAATAAAAAGACAGTAAAATATATTATTTAAGTGAAGATATTTGAATCTGATGTTATTTGTTCTCAAGAGCAAAAATAAAATAAAAATATATCTATTGTAATGGATTCGTGACAACCAGATCTAAAGCCTGTGGAAGTCTACAAGTCAGAATGTACTGCAGTTTATAGAAACCTGCTGCATACAGAGTCAGAAAAGTACAGAAATACAAGCACCCATGATGGGGCACAATAGGGCTAACACAAGGCTAGAACAGGAATGAATCCTGGCTGAAGTCAAAGGTTCCTACTAACAAACACAGAGGGAGCTAAAAGAGGACTGTCAGATTTTTTTTCCCCTTTTCTTTTCTCGATTTATGCTTCCCACAGCTGTAATGGGCCAAGTACTGATTTGTTTTTTTAAATTGAATATATTAGTATGTCCCAATTTCTACTCAGCTTAGTTATGGTAGTAGTGCAACAAATGGTGTAAAACTGGTCCTGTGATTGCTGTGTTATTTTTCTCTTCTCTCTCACACACACACACACCCACAAACACACACACTTGTTTTCATATCTTAGTGAGGACATTGACTATTTGACATAATGCTTTCCCTAGCCTCTTACCTTAACTCTAACCATCAAAAATGAATGCCTAACCCTAACCCTTAGGTTATGGTTAGGTTTAGGCTAATTGTAACCCTGATACTAAAACTGCATTTTGAGCCTCAAAAATGTTTTCAAACTCGTGGGGATGGGCATTTTGTCCCCATAAGTGACTGTTGCTCCCCACAAGTACAGTGTAATGCCAATTTTCTGTTCTCACAAAGAAGTCTAAACATGAGCACGTACACACACACACACACAGAAACAGACACACACAGAGCCGTCATTTCATTTTAAAATGTTTCTGCCGTATCTGTCCTTGTAGGTACAACATTTCTGTTTTTTGTTGTTTGTTTGTTTTTTGTAACATAGTGTGTCCTTTTGTAGGAGACATACATCTCTACCACTTGAAGTCACAGAGAATCCCGGGAGGTTAGTTTCTGAAGGTTGCAGAAGAGTCACCCCCTGCCGCAAGTGGAAGTCTGCTTCTTTTGGGTACAGTAAGATGTTAATTTTAACAATTATTTCACATTCAGTTTTTCCCACAAGCACAGCAGTAAAACAATATTTTTCTTGTCTTCCTCTTGTTTAATGTCTAAAACTCTTCACTGGTGATATTGATCGCCCTGCTAATTAGCCTCTCTGTGTCAGAAGTATTGGCCGTGACAGCTTGACAGCTGCAAACTTTGCCGCGTCCTAATGTTTGAGGCTTTGCAGCTGCTCTCATCAGCTTTTTATGACACAGCAGTTTGATTGCTGCAGTGCTTTTTTTTCTTTTTCTTTTTCTGATGTGCGCATTGAAGGCTTCTAACCAAATGCACTGTAGGAGGATATCATTAAGTATAGCCTTCACGAAATATGATCCTTCATTTCTGCGTACCCATTAGCCGTGCTGAGCTTGGACCTTGACAATCTCTCAACAAATGAGGAGGGAGCAGAGCAGACTATTGCATCGATGGGACAGACTTGGGGGGTCTTCAAAAGGCCTGAGAGTTTCATAAGAGACACCTCCTTGTGCTGTATGCTTCATCATCAAAAAGCAACGTGCCCTAATCCACAGCCCAATTTTAGCTCGTGTGCAATCCAAAAATAAATCCTACTGCATAGCGGGAACATGCTCTATTTTTAAAGAGCAGTGTTCAGAAGTTTCTGATGAGTAGTAACATCTGTGGGTTGTTTTTAGACTTCTGTAACACTGCAGAAATGAGGCTTTGCTATTTCGTGCTGATTAATATCTCATTCACTCATGCTCCATCTATTTGTCTCAATATGATTGTTATACAGTAAGTAATTTTCAGGCGTAAAGTTAATGGGTTAAATGGATCATGACTGCAAACAAGATGATGGCTGTGCTCTGAGGTTTAATGTTTTCCTCTTCAGCTCAGCAGCACTGCTTGCGTCCATCAGCGTTTACTTATCTCAGAGCGCAGAGTTAGAATAGTATAATTACTAAATGATGGTAAAAGAGAACAAGCCCCCTTCCTGATCATTTTGACTTTGCTGATTGATTTCAAATGCTTGCTTTAATGCGGTGTCCCAGATGTAATTATTAATGTGCGCAAGTTAATTATTATTGATCTTTCCCTTAAGTTAGAGAGTTCATAATTGCCAACAGCAAAAGCATGGCTGCTATCGTGTGTGGTTTTTTGTTTTTGTTTGTTTTGTTTGTCTGTCTGTAGATTAGTTTGGTCAACATGATAGAGTTGAGACGCGCGCGCGCACACACACACACACACACACACAGTCGTGTTTGAATATCTTTTTGGGGACCCTAACCCTAACCCTGTGGGGACATCTAATTGACATAATGCTTTCGTTAGCGGCTTCCCCTAACCATCAAAAATGAATGACTAACCCTAACCCGTAGCCTAAACCTAACCATAACCTAATTGTAACCCTGACACTAAGACCACATTTTGAGTCTCAAAAATGTCCCCATAAGGGCTGTTGGTCCCAACAAGTATTGTTAACTTCCAATTTTTGGTCCCCACAAAGATATATAAACATGGTATACACACACACACACACACACACACACACACACCGGCGCTTTCACACTCTCAGGAAATGGTAAGTGACAGGGTGGACTGGAAGTTTGCAAATCAGATCACTGCATGGCCCAAAATGTAAGCAAACATTTGTTATAAAGGCCTTGGTCACAGCTGTCTTTTGTCAGGCTTGACTTGTTTTGGAGGGTATTATTTCCTTTAGAGAGACAGGAAACTCACTGAATATGGTGTTTCAAAGGTCCTGTGCCAGATTTGTACCCAGGATGTTGCACTATACACCAGAGTGACTAGAAAACAATATTTTTTTCCACATCGTGTCCTAAAAGAAATTTTGGGTTATCATTCCTTCTCGATGGACGCTGGGTGTTTGAGGCTCTCAATGACTGGGTGACTCTTTTTGGAAATATGTTTATGTGGCACTGCCAAAATGGAGAAGGTGAAATATTAATTACTATGGCTTTTGTGGTCTGCTGTGCTATGGCCTACAGTATGATTAAAAGGTACTTGTTAAAAGTCTTTTGAGTTAGCATAATGGAAAATGCTACAGTAAACCTTAATTATAGGTTGTGTTTGTAGCGGTGACATTATTTACTTCAAATGTTTTTTTGCAACAACATAAAAATAATGCCAGATTTGTTGCCCTGTTATTTTAAGCTTGTTATTTCAGACCTCTGTTAGATGCTGTCATTGTATAAAGGTTTCAGTAATTCTAGACTTTGGAAACTAAGTTAAAGGACTTATTAGGGATTAATGGAACAAGTTTGGTGTCGAAGCTGTGTCATTCACAGAGCTCAGCTTGCTCCTCATCCTCCAGAGTTAGGGCAATCTCTGGGGGCGACCAATTACATTCAGAGCATGTAGAGTGTCTGCTATACTGCAATAGCGTAAACACGCTCCAGGGACTGACTTTAATTGTTGCTTCTGCTGTATACTTTTCTTTACTTCTCTTTTCTTGTTTGCTCTGCTTTATTTACTATGTACTTGTTCTTTCTTCTTTCTCTGTTCTTGGCCTCCTACATCAAAGCATTTACATGCACAAATACCATTTCATCACCTTTAGAGCAAGGCAATCCATTAGCTTAGATGTGAAAAACAGGTTTTCATGCATAAATATGTATGTTTTAGTCAATGATGGACATCTGATTATGATGATTTTTCCACTAAATCTGGTGATATTATTAGACTGTACAGATTAAACAAGCCCAGTGCAACAACAATAAGCCTAGAGAAAGTTCACTTTCATACCACCAGTGTGGAAAAGCGATCTCCTTCAAATGTTTGGGGCACAAAAAACTAGTCCCAGCAGGTTTTGCCAATGCATGATTTGTTTTCTTTAATGTAGACAACAGAATGGAAATATTGTCGATTTTCCTCATTGGGGTTCCGTTCAAAAACTGTCAAAACATCCAGAAACTACAGAGAAACACTGAGAGCAAGAGATATCATTTGCAGTCTCTCCCATATGCTTTTGAAAAATGACACAAATGTTGTTCAATCTTGACTACATGATTTAAAATCCATGGTGGTAGTGTACAATGAAGTGCAGACCTTTAGCTTTAATCCAAGGGGTATAGTAAAGGTATTGCATTAATTCTTTAGGAATTAAAAACATTTTTATGCATAGCCCCTCAAAAATAATTAAACATACTAAGATGAATATAAGGATCTAAGTCCTTTGCCGTCGATGAGTCCTGAAGTCTAGAATCCATGGACATCACCATGTCCTGGTTTTCTTTTTTTTCTTTTTTTTTTTTTACACTGCAGCTGCCTTCAGTTGCTTCTTGTTTGTGAGTCATTCTGCATTCAATTTTGTATTTAATAACTGAAAAACAAACATTTTGAGTTGAGATCAGTTAGTTGACTTTCTAAGTTATTAGAAGGACATCGTGTGAGCCTTATCTCCTCAGGCAGGTAGTTCAAAAGCTGAGGGTCCCTGATGGCAAAAGCAAAGTCGTCTTTAGATTAAAGCCTTGATATTTGGAACTGCCAGGAGGACCCCATCTAGGGCTTGAATTTGCTCATACAGGGTCAACATTTTTCCTGTGCATCTTAGGGGCCAGACCAAAACTTGCTTTAAAAGTTAATTTTAAAATGAAATGAAATCAGGAACATACTGGTAACCAGTCGAGAGAAACCAGCATTTGGGGGATGGGATGCTGGCCGCTAAAACCAGTAAGAAAACCTGTGAACATTTTGTTACACTTGGTGGTGGTCTTTAGCACCTTGGACAGGAAAATGTGTCAGTATAAGCTCCAAGCATTCACACATAAATCACCCAGCTGAAATACTGAAATGTTACTGGTGTGATGATGGTGTGCAATGTAATAGCATATGTGAACCACAACAAAGAAGATGGATTACCTGACTTCTATCAGGACACACACATCATTTTCCTCAAGATATATAATTCTTTTTCCATTCTTGACTTGCTTTAAAGTGCAGTAAATCAGGAGCTAGCGACAAATCAGAGTCTGTAGACCAAAGTGGAACAGATAGAAGAGGAAACATAACTAAATTAAAA
>VUQG01020435.1:0-30714 GCA_015106755.1 Etia nguti
TGGATAAATAGCTTCCCCAGCTCTCTAGGAGGCAGTGTTGTGAATCCAAGGCTTCAAAGCGGCATGGCTCATCCTGTGACGCGGTACTTACTGAGCGTGCGCACGATGATCTTCCTTTTTCCAGTGCAGCGGAGTCAAGCCCCAGTCTTTGGCTCCGGGCTCCTTCATAAGGAGACAAAAAGACTGCAAAATGGTTTGTAATCTGTCCACATATGTGCCTATATGTATACGTTAGGCGTACATCTTGTGCTGTGTGGTGTCAGATGTTTGAAAACACATTACTGGTGTTCAGATGAAGATAGATTCAGTCTTGCCAATGCCTACCCTGGTCTGCTTAAACGTGGCCTACCTGCTGCCTTCACAAAGTTACCGCTTCCTGTTGTCTGTAAAATGTTTAGTTGTTTACACTGAAGTGTGACCAGTAGGTCCTTAAGCTCACGTCCTCTTAATTTCTACTTTTAAAACTACGTTTGGTCCTTTAGCTCAGCGACTGCCCTACTTAGCAGTTATGCTAACTCCTCCCGTTGATTTTCATTGGGTCGGCTAGCTGATGTTAGCAGACTGTAATTTTTCTATCTGACAGTGATAGTCCAGCTCCTAGCAGCATTATACACCAATCTCCAAGTGTCACACTGAGGAGTTGGGATGTGTCTTAGTTTTTGAACCTGCTGTTAAGTTGGTGCTTCTTTCCTTTCAGGGTTTTGTTAAAGTGGTGAAGAACAAGGCCTACTTTAAGAGGTACCAGGTCAAATTCAGGAGGAGGAGAGGTAACTCATACCCGCGATGCTCCCAGTCATCTCATGCTTATTATGGCTATCGTTCTGTTAGTAACTGATGATTTCTGTGTCTGACAGAGGGCAAGACTGACTTCTTTGCTCGCAAGCGCCTGGTCGTTCAAGACAAGAACAAGTACAACACACCCAAGTACCGGATGATTGTCCGCTTCTCCAACAGGGACATCATCTGCCAGGTAAGCATTTGTTGCACCTGCACCATTATAACTTCAGGAGGCCGAAATATCTGGCAGACACTACAACATTTGGCTGAAAAAGGGTCAGAGAATAAAAGTTGTCATATAAAATAGTTAGACTTTCTAGCCAGATAAAATTTGGATTCAAGAATTTTTATAATTTTACCTGTTTGAGCAAAATGTTCCAATGAAGAGAAGAGTAAGAATCACAAAGTATATGCTGTTGGTGTTCCTTTGTACCTCACTCTGAGGTCCACCTTTTACCCAAATCAGCTGACAGATCCACCGAACCACTTGTGTTAATCATTTATAATGTTGATGTCAGGGGCAGGGAAGTGATGTTTATATTTTTAAAAACATGTTAAATGGTAGCAGGTGTTTGTGACGTTGACTTGTTTGTCAAATGTATTTTTACGGAATGACGTATCCGCTTCATCTGTTCATTGCAGTAATGATTCGAATTGCTTAATTTGTCAGAAACAGCTGGGTTGGTAATGAACTTTAACATCCTGCCATCTGTCGTGCCATTTTTGCCTTCATAATGCAGGAAGACTTGATTGGGAAAATGGTGCTACTGTTTCAGCCATGTTTGCTGGGTAGTAGCCGGCTTGCAGATAATTTTAATAAGCTTTCAGACAGCTCATATCCTTCATGCCCATCTTAAGTCAAGGGTAAAAAGCTGTGCATATGCGTACTTCAAAGTTACAGCACAGTAGTTTCTGATGAACGGAGCACTGCAGACTTAAGCTAATTCAAGTTGGTGCTGGTATAACTATGACAGCAGTAAGTCTGGCTTGCTCAAGCAGATCAAAATGAAAGGTGTCACTGACAAGAAAAAAAGCACACACCCTGAAATTCACTTACTTTCATCTCTAGAGATCGGGTTTATTTTATTACCAAGTCAATTTCTCTTTTGTTAGTTGCAATAGTCTAATAACCAAATCTAGCTAAAGCTATAAGAAGTTTAAAATCAGTTGCAGTTAAATCATTGTGATGTGCAGCAGCCTCGTTCTGAGCTGCTTTATAGACCAGAGTATAAATACACCGTCAAGATTTTTCTTCTCCTGTGAATTCATTTCCTTGTGCTTGTGTTGCAGATCGCCTATGCCAAGATTGAGGGTGATATGATCGTGTGTGCTGCCTACTCACACGAGCTGCCAAAGTATGGAGTCACTGTGGGCTTGACAAACTACGCCGCAGCCTACTGCACTGGTCTGCTGCTGGCCCGCAGAGTATGTATTAAACCTGTTCCAAGATACTTAAATTGACCTGAAATTTTAGTGATGAAATTCAAAGTTCTTTTAGAATGTTTAAGCAGATGTCAGCCTCCTAAAGATTTGCTGAAATCGGGGCAGATTTGTATAGATAAACTCTTGGAAACCAGAATAAAGGTTCTTGACTGCTGATCCAGAAATATCCAGCTTTTGAATCTCTTAAATGACATTTTCTGTGTGCAGCTCCTGAACAAGTTTGGCCTGGATAAGGTGTACGAAGGCCAGGTTGAGGTGACAGGGGACGAGTTCAACGTGGAGAGCATTGATGGTCAGCCAGGCGCTTTCACCTGCTACCTGGATGCTGGGCTTGCTAGAACCACCACAGGCAACAAGGTGTTCGGTGCCCTGAAGGGGGCTGTGGATGGAGGCCTGTCCATTCCACACAGGTAACTTCTACATACACAAAAAAACCCCAAAACAAAACATACCCAGGTGTGAGGTGTGCTGCTTGGCATATCACATTTTGGTGCTGGGCAGCAAAAATGTTTTTCTAGGTCCTGTTGCAAAAAACGCTCTTAAAATATTTATACTTCTGAGAAATTGCTTAAGGGGTGCCCTTACGTACTGTAATGTTTTGTATGGATGTCATAAGGAGTAAATCATTAGGTCTGGTTAAAGTCTAAAACCTCTGTAAATGTCATAGATGCATGCAGAAAATTAAACGTTCAAACATCTTGGTGCTACGATGTTGTGTTGAGTTTGAACCATAGACCTTCATGGAAAGCATTTGGCCAAGTCTCAGCAATTAGAAGCTGGTTTACATGTAACTGTTAGAGTTTCGGTCTTGGTATTGCGTGTGCTAACTGAGGAAACTTGACAGAAAATATTTATTATTACCATTATTAGTGTTGCCTGCACCTCGCCCGCTGAGAAAAAGACCTTTTATGTTGAGCTTGTTTTCTTTGAGCTTTCCACCAAATTTTTGATCATAAAGTTATTACTGAAGTACCTCAGTTGGTTTGGGTGGCGGTAGAAAAGCAGTTGCTTATATATTGAATCGTATTGTGTGACAGTGCTTTGAATTATTTTCAGGCTGTGCAGAAGCAGCTCAGTAAAAGTGGTTGGTTTCAATCACAGTACCTCAGTCAGAACCACAGGTGTTTTGAGTGGGAGAATGTGTCACTTACTTCTCTTCAGCAGAGAGTAAGTAGTGCTATTAGGCGTGGGAATGATTACATGTAATAGTCTGTTGTCAGAGAGAACATTGCTTTGCAAATGTGTGCATCTCATAATACACCCACCACCTGGCCCCTTTTCTTTTAAGTTACCCATCAGCTTGTCAGTGTTGCGAATTTTGAATTAGTCAGCCAGTGCATCGTGTCAGATGAGTCTTTGTAGAAGATGGACTTATAAAAAGAACAACAAAGCGTTCGTCCCAGTGCTGTCAGAAACTTGTTACTTAAAACAAAAAAAACAAAGAAAAGAAATGGGACTTTGGATTTCTGCTTTAAGTGCTGCGGTGAACATGTGGAACAGTTATCTTTTCCTCGGCATGAAAAGTAAAAGATAAAACGATCAGGTTCCCGCTAGCCTGTTTATTATTCTGTTGGCACAGTTAAGGATCCGCCATTTTACTGAGTTAATCACCGCTCAGTTATTGAGTTGGACCCAGCAGGAAAGCAATAATAAAATAAGCATCAGGATTTTGATTTATTTTTCATATACAAGCTACAAACGTTAAACTACCGTTACTCGTTTTACAAACACAGACATGTGGAAGTAGTTGATAGATCTGAAGATTAAGTGTAGAACGAGGCAGCTGATATCCTCCGCTTACGGTTGACTGTATTACTCACTACGCACTGCCGTCAGTGTATCTGAACTCCCAAGCTACACAAACAGTATGCCTAATTGCAGGTGGATAATGCTTGATCCTGCAGCTGTTCTGTGTGGAATTTTAATAATTATTTTTTTTGTAATTGAAACAGTATGTGAAGCTTGTGAGACAAGAGAGCAGCAATTAGTGGCATGTCTTTAAATCTTTAGTCATACAGGGTGGATCAAAAAGAATCATCTCATATCAGAGTCCTTTAATTTCGCTGCTGTTCATCGGTGATGATGGATGTTGGGGGGGTGGGGAAGGCATTTGTGAGTTTTAGGTGATTGGTGGTAGCTAGCCTTACAGCAGCAGTGAGTCCAGACTTGCAAAAGTATCGGCATGGCATATTTCACTTGTGAACATTGTAGGTTTTGTATGTAAAACTGTCCATTACTTAAAAAAAAATATATATAGATAGGGTGTATCTTGATCTCGATGCCTTTCTTTTCTTTTAAAAGCATGTTGTTAAGTAGATTTGTTTCACTAGTTCATCTTACCTGCTATCATTTGCTTGACAGAAAATATATGTAGTTTGTTCTGGGGTGGCCACTATTTTAAAAATAGGCAGGTTTTTATTAGAAATAAAATGGTTTATGCAACTAATTCTTAAAATATTTTCTTTTACTACTTAGTCTGCACTTGATATCTTGTAATGCACCCATGCTGCCTGAAGATGGCAGTAATGTACCTAGAGGCAGTTTGTTTACGTCATGTACTGAAATTGTTAGCTGCGTGTGGCAGGCAGGGTGAGATTAGATGCTCCTCTGCAAACAGTAGAAACATAAAAGCCAAAGAGACTGAAACTGCATTCTCAGTGAGAGCTGGGTCCAGTGAGAACTGAGAAAACTAGTATGTCCAGATTTTTAAAAACAATGCCCAATCACTGGAGAGTGGAGGTGGGTAGGCAGTTTTAAATTTGGCTAAGTGAACTTATTGGAAACCGAAGTGAAAATCTGACAACTTGCTTAACTGAACCATTTTTGTACTCTTAAGATTCATTTAAATACACAGGTAAGACCAAGTGTTTGGAATCTGCACTGCATATGAACCGTGTTTTCTCTTTTTTGTCTGCAGCACCAAGCGCTTCCCTGGGTATGATACAGAGAGCAAAGAGTTCAACGCTGAGGTCCACCGCAAGCACATCATGGGCATCAACGTGTCTGAGTACATGAGCTATCTGATGGAGGAGGATGAGGATGCTTACAAGAAACAGTTCTCTCGCTTCATCAAGAATGGAGTCACCCCTGATTCAGCAAGTTCACTTTCTGCATTATAAAATTAGCTTTGGTCTGTTCTGCATCGTACAGAAATGGCAGGGAGCTGGCGTTTTTATTGTGACGTTTGAGTTTTGTGTGGATTCGTAGATTTATTCAAATTTAAGGTGGCAGGGGGCTCTTTTGAGATTTGCACTCGGTCTCATGATGGTTCTTTAGTTTTCTTTAGTGTTGGGGTATATTGTGGTTTTTTTGTTTAACTGAACCTTGTGCGCTGAAACCGTAATCTAGGTTACGCATGGGCTTTACTAAGCGATGGCCCTTTGCCGTCCACAAAGTAATTAAGTAGAACATTCTAATCCCAGTGACAGGTTATTGATGTTTTTCAAAATGTGTGATGACGGTTTGAGATTCAGTTCTAAACTCTTCTCTCAGCCTCTTAGTGATTTCATGTCACTTCCTGAGGCTAAGCTGTTGACTTACAAATCTTAGATCGATCACAGCAAATGTGTGCCTTTGTACGTCTCAACATAGAACATTTGCACAACACATTTGCCAGATTAGTTTTTGTGTGTTGAGCGATTTTTAGTGGAGCTACTTGAGCTGGTAAAACGAGAGAGCAGGATTCGGGTGTGGGGAATGACTGATTCAGTGCATGAATGAAACATTTCATCATTGATGTAGTTGCCACTGTTTGAACAATTTGGTTCTTAGAATAGTTTAGGGCTGAAAAATCAACCAAGTGATAATAATCAAATCTATTTTTGTGTGTGTGTACATTGTAAAATCTGAAATCGGTATTTTTTTTAGGACATAAGATTGAGTCGTTTTCCATTTTTCAGATTGAGGAAATGTACAAAAAGGCTCATGCTGCCATTCGCGAGAACCCAGTCCATGAAAAGAAGCCTCCCAAAGAAGTCAAGAAGAAGAGGTGAGAAGTGATACTTGGGTTTTACTTTACTCTTTCTCAGAACTGAAATTTAAAGTTGGGAGGGAAACATCGGTTTGAGATCTAGGCTAATTCATAGGGAATACCATGACTCCAGTGCCTTTTTGAACTAGTTTTGCCACAGCAGCTCTGCCGCAATTAATTTTAACTAAATTCTAATTGTGTTTCTGCAAAGGTGGAACCGTGCCAAGCTCTCTCTGGCTCAGAGGAAAGACCGTGTCGCCCAGAAGAAGGCCAGCTTCCTCCGGGCTCAGGAACAGGAGGCTGAAGACTAACGCGTTGGTCTGCTCCGTTCCAAATGCAGAAATTTGTTCTAATAAAGCTATTGAAAAGGAATTGGTCCTCTTGTGATGTTTTTTCCTATGGCATTTGCCATAATGGGTGGCCCTTGAGACTATTTCAATATTAAAAATAGGTTTTGTTTTCATAAAGAGTTTAGTTTATCTCTCTAAGTGGGTCAAAAAGAGCAAAACAGGGATTTGCCAAAAATTGTGTTGAACTGGATATCCACTGTAAGCCTTGAAAAACTGTTCATTACACCCATAGGCTCAGTCAGGATGTAGTACACAAGCTACCCAAAAGAACATGCAGGATCTTACGTCAAATTTATTATTCACCTTCATCCTGGTTTCCAAAAAATTGCACTCAGTTTACTGCAGTTAATCCTAACAGAGTCCGTTAGTGTACATGATTTAATATTGGTGACATTGCTGACACCTATAGTGCCAACTTAATATACATCTGTTAAACATTGAATACCACGGGATTATTAGTTTCCACAGTGAAAATGATTGTCCACTTTATTAAGAAACTTAAAGGGCAGACGTCAGTCATTGTGCAATCCTTGCTTATTAGGAATCTTTTGTGTGAGAGATTTTCTTCCACAGCAAAGTCTTGAGGTTGTTTAGAATGAGCGAGTGTTCAATTTCCATCTGTTCTGCTGAACCTTTCAATGCGATGCAAGCGTACAGCTGCTTCTCAAGCTCCTCGCTCATATCAGATGGCGCTCCCCTCAGAATGTAGTCCTTGAGTGCATCGCAGGCTTTGGCTAAGTTTGGCCTGGTGACCTCTGTTGTGCAGCGATGCTTGGTGAGGTCACAGGAAGTTAGGCAGTCGGCTCCATACAGACAGTCCTCGTCCACGTCGCAGCGCTGCTGCCTGATGACTTCTTGGAAGATGGCTTCAGGCACGATGTGGCGTGCATCCATCACCTTCAAGTCGTGGCGGTCGTTGTAACCAAAAGTGGTGGCGCTCACGTCGCACATGAGGAAGCTGCCGAAAGTGCCGTGGAAAATATCCTCGACCAGCTCCAGCAGTCCAATGGAGATCTTGGCCTTGTGTGGCCAGGACGGAGTGAACCACTGGTCCATGCTGCGGCGCAGACCGGCAGGGATCCACATTTCGATAATCCAGGGTAGACTAATCCCATACAAGGGAGAGTGTGGTACTTTCTCCATGACATATAGATCTCCACAGAAGCCTAGTAGCTTGGGTGTGTGCTCTCTGTCATGCAGGACTAAAGCCAATAGGAATTCATTGAGCTGCAACAAAGCCCATGTGGAGCGAGCCTCTGGCAGTGAGATATGGCTGTCCTTATTGCCATCTGCAATGGACAATACTTGAGTTGCCAGGTTAGCGAGGTTTGACTGATCCCCCACTTTGGCCTGTAAAGAAATGTAGGAAATGAGGTTTAAAGCCAAACTGAAGCTTTGAAATTGGATCTGACAGTATTTAGTGTTTGCCTTTCTAACCTTTAGGTGGTCAGTGATCATCTCTCTGAACTTTTCCACTGAGGTTCCCTTGGTTGGTTTGTTGAAGGCTGCAGAAGTCTCTTTCCTGGGCTCACCTCCCAAATCATAATGAGGAGCCTCCTCCATCTGGCACTTAATAACACCCTCTAAGTCTCCCCAGCTCCCCAAGTAAACCTAAAATAGAGATGCAACCAAATTAATAAAAAGCAGACTGCAGAGTAACGTTTGCATTAAAAAAAAAAAGCTGACCTGGCTGTTGGGGTTGGCAGTGAGGCACTTTCCCAGGTAAAGAGTCTGTTTCTCACACAAGCTGCTGCAGGCTGAGCCATCAATGACTCCTTTTTTGTATTTGTCACACTGGAGAAAGAAAAAAAAAAATGGCACAGAACTGCAAACATTTTGTAGGACCTGACAGG
This sequence comes from Etia nguti, assembly GCA_015106755.1. Taxonomy (NCBI): domain Eukaryota; kingdom Metazoa; phylum Chordata; class Actinopteri; order Cichliformes; family Cichlidae; genus Etia; species Etia nguti. The sequence goes on from VUQG01020435.1 coordinate 8,394, forward strand.
ATTGGGCAGGTACATAATGGGATTTTGAAATGCTCACTATTGAGTTTTTGCACTCGTGCCCACGACACAGCTCTGTGTAGGATGAGTACTCCACATAGACTATCCAGCTCCCCACGAACACTGCCAGCCATGAGAAGAACAGGTACTTCATGTGCAGGTAGGAGAACCTCGCCTGTTGGCAACATGTTTCAAACATTTACGTCACTTTTGGAGTGAATAGCGGCTTTAAAACTGTATAATGGGAGTTCATTGTTTTAAATTCATACACTTCAGTGATATCAGCCTTTCAAAAAAACCAATCTGCACTCTATTATGTTTCAGTACTGTATCTGCAACGCATACAGATATCTGGATATTGCAGTTCATTAAACTGTCAGATCTGTTAAACTGGAGATTTGACACATCATAATGGAGATTAATGAGAGAATAAGAATCATATTTGTTGCTTGAGGCCAGTTCATCGCTCTCCCTTCATTTGCTGAGCACACACTGTACCTTACTTTGTAATTTGTCTTCATTTTTTCTAACATTAAGCGAATATTCTTGGACGTGTTGCCCCGCACATTTATAAGATAAAATCAGGACACTGCTGCTAATGTTGACCGAAGCATTGCTCCACATATTTTATATGTCAAAGTCCGCTCGCTTGTTATGATCAGAAGTCACTAACTTGAAAACAGCAACAACCGTACAAAGTCCTCTGTGGTTCTTAGGTTTGAAAAATGATTTCAGTGACATCACTTGTATTGTGCACGAACATAAATATGCATAAAAAATTGGAAGCCTTGTAACAAAAAGAAACAAACCTACAAGTTAAACTTTGGGGAATGTAGAAAACGGTGTTTTCACCCAAATTTTGCAAAGGCTGAGGTTTGCTGAGTTGTTTTTCACACACTCTGCTTCTTTGAAAACTTAATTCAAGCCCTTCAATAGACTGGTGACCTGTCCAGGGAGTACCCCACTTCTCAACCTAACACAGCAGGGACAGGCTCCAGGCCCACAGCAATTCTGATTTAGATAAGAGAGTAACAAAATGGATGAGTGTGTTTGACATGGTTAACTTTAATGGGTTCATCTTCTAAAAAAAAAAACAAACAGTCAAATGTAAGTCCAGTATACACTGTTTTCAAATGAACACTGACATCATTCATTTGGAGAACTGGCTCAGGAGTTGATTCCAGCGTCCTTGACTGAACTGCACATTGTTCTCAGTGGTTAGCTTTGTGCCTTGTACAACAGTATGCTAACGGTGTTGAAGGGGAAAAAATAAACAAACAAAAAAACTGTAATAATTGATTTTACGTTTTGCCACTTGAGGGCAGCAGAACAATCTTTAAACCAAACACTTTCATTGCAGGTTATGTCCTCATTAAGATTACCAGTTTATATACCCAGCAGACATAGAAGAAGAAAGATTAGCATTCATTGAGAATATTCATTTATTCGGCTCCGTTGCTTTGTTTTAGGGCCGTTTTTGTTCTCCACCACTTGCTGACAAAAAGCACTTAGAATTCTAACTTATTTAACTAATGTTAAATGGTCACTGTTAAAAACTCAGACTTTCTCTAAATCCTCTGGCTTCCTCCTACACATGCATGTTAGACTAACTGGTGACTCTTAATTATCTGTAGGCATGTATGGGGGAGTGTGTGTGGTGGACTGGTGACAGGATGTACCCCTTCCGCTCTATGACAGCTGACACAGAACAAATGACTGTTGACATTTGAGGGTTCTTCGTGTCCTCTCACCATCTTGTATATCTGACCTCTTTCTTGCATATGATCTGTATATAGCCTGAGACTCTCAGGCAGAGGGCTTTTATTTGTTCCAGAGAAAAAGTTGCAAACTAGCGATTACATTGAGGCAGAGATCCAAAACTGAGTAACAGGCTGCCTGAGGAAATGAGGGCACCAGAGTCAGCGGCCTCTTTAAAATCTCTTTCTAAGACATACTATTATTGGAAAGCTTCTTCTGATTCCATTATGTTTTTGTCGATTTAGTGATTTAGTTTTTTTTTTCTGTTAACATGTATCCTTGCTGGCATCCTGTACACAGTGATGGTTTGCTTGTTTTGCTGTACTGCCACTCAGTTATTTGAAGCTGTATAGGATTATTATATTAAATAACAAGTTGACGGTGTCAGTGCTTTAATCCTAAGAAAAAAAATGAAGACAAAAGAGTTTTTTAAGCAAAAAACAGTTGTCTGGAAATAAAATTGTTACCAGTGGTAATATTACTCTTCTTCTACTTCTTTACTTTGGCTTTTCCCTTTAGGGGGCACCACAGTGACCCCTACAGTCCAAGCACATGCATGTTACTGCCTCTGCCTCCATCTCACCCAATCGCTATCATCCTCCTCTGCATGTCCTGTTTCACTAAATCCACAAACCCCCTCTGAGGTCTTCATCTTTTTTTTCTCATACCTGGCAGGTCCATACTGAACAGCCACTATTCCTCCTCTGCACACGTACAAACCATTTTACCCTTGCCTCTCCAAACTGCTCAACTTAAGCTGTCTCTCTGATGTACTAATACCTCCTATTAGTGCCAACATCTCCAAACCACACATCATGGCAGGTCCCACTACCATCCTGTAAACCTTCCCTTTCACTCTTGCACTATCTTTCTGTCACAAGTCACCCTTGACACTCGTGTCCACCCATTCCACCCGTCCTGCACTCTCTTATTCACCTCTCTTGTGCATTGTGAATTGTGCATTGTTTTGGATGGTTGATCCCAGGTATTTGAACGCATCTATCCTCATCTAAAGAGCTTGGAAAGACAAGCTTCTTTAAGACATTTCACCTCTCATCCGAGAAGCAGCTTCAGTTTTAAGCCCAAATGGTGGAGAGTCCCTGATTTTAAGCCCTTGTGGGAATGTTCCCTAAGAGCAGGGGTGGGCAACTCCAGGCCTCGAGGGCCGGTGTCCTGCAGGTTTTGGATGTCACCCTGGGTCAACACACCTGAATCAAATGATTAGTTCATTACCAGGTCTCTGGAGAACTACAAGACATGTTGAGGAGGTAATTTAGCCATTTGAATCCGCTGTGTTGGATCAAGGAGACATCTAAAACCTGCAGGACACCGGCCCTCGAGGCCTGGAGTTGCCCACCCCTGCCTAAGAGGGTCATTGCCCCACTATTGATCATGTGCGTCATCACATGAGCCAAGGTGTGAAAAAGGCTGTCGGTCATTATCAGCAGAGGTTTTGGGTGCAACCACTGTGAGACCCAAACATCTTAACGCCCACTCACATCTTGTGTCAGTTGATCTCAATAAGTAAAGTCACATGACAGGGTGAGGCAGGGTCTCACAATGCTTTCACCTGAAACTTCTGCAGATCGTGGCATGGTGTGTTGCTTTTTCAGATGTTTTAGCCCACTTAACTTTGCCAGACATGTTCTATTCTATAAGTATTTTTTGATTCAACAGGTGTGGATATGGTTAGTGACATTTAACTCAACTTTCCAAAAAATGTGGTTAATGAAAGTTATTATTAATGTTTTAAGAATAATCAAAATAAAATTTGTCCAAGGATATGAAACATTTACAAATATGCCAAAAACCTAGAAATAAGGAAGAGGGCAAATACTTTTTCACAGAACTGTACCACCACAGTACCAATAATGGATGTCTCCCTTTTACAATATTCAGACTCACAATCATTATAGTAATTAACACAAGTTTAAGGAGTAAAAGAAAAATGAATTTGTTGCTACACAGCTGCTGAGAAAATGCTAAATTCACACTCAGCACTGCTGTAATACAGTATTATCTATGGCTTTTATTTATGGCTGAATAAATGACTCAAGCAGGTCACTTACGAGCCATAGAGTGCACCTCAGTACCATCATTAACATTACTATTCCACTTTTTGAAGAAAATAATTATGGAAAGCACATTCAATGTGGAAAATGAGTATAAAAAAATGTGTTTACAGATGTAATGGTCTGATGTAAGTGAATAAAGAGACCTTTTAATTTATATTTGCAGTAGTCATTTGGTCTATTAGTAAGGGAACAAGCCTGTAAAAGGAATGCAAATAAGCTCTAAACTGAGTTGTATCACTGAGTACATCATTAAAGCAATTGCTTCTAAATAGGTGCTCAGTAATTAACAGTAAATGGTGTTTGCGGCCTGCTGTGTGAAACATTTAGAGTGACTCCAGACTCATTACTGTGTCTTTTGATTTTCTTTCTAATTCCCTGCTCAATAAAATATACACTCCACTTAGATCTATAATGGCATTTTTCCAACTGGAGAACATTAGTGAACAAAAACAGACTTTTTAGCAGTCCCACTTCCTTCTCTATTAATGGTTCTTGCACTTAGTGCTTGACAGTGATGGACACCCCCTGCTTCCCACCTCTGCCCCTTTCAGATCCAATTTATTTATTGGCATAAGTCGCTCTATCTCTGTCCCCCTCATCTTCTTCCTCTCTGTAGCACTCTGCAATCCATCTTCTTCTTTTGTCCCATCAATGATAGTTTAATAGCAGTTGTAAGACAATCTAACAATGTAATAAAAGTCAAAAATCTGATTTTTTCAGTACTGGAAAGTAGATTACGCAGTATTTGTCATTCGTATCTCTTTCCAAATGGCTTTGTCAACCATTTTCTGCTTTCAACACCATAGATAATGCAGAAATTCTGCTTTCAGACAGCCTCCATATGTCACTGTCTAATCTAATTTTTCGCCACGCAGTGACCTCAGATCTCATGGTACTTAGTTCTGGTGTTATTAGGATAAAAGGAGCAGACAACAACTAAACATTTAAAAGCAGAATTAGATTAATTTTGAGCTTGAACTTGTTGGCAGTGTATCATGCTATAAACACACTATTGAACCATTATTTTGTTGTAAAGTTAAAGACCCCATAATACCTTATCACCCCAATAGAGCACTTGGCACTCAGACTGCTGACTTACTTGTGGTTGGGATATTTAAAAGTAGAATGGGAGAAGGAGCCTTCAGCTTTCAGTCTCCTTTTCTGTGGAACCAGCTTCCAGTTTGCATTTGGGAGAGAGACACGCTCTCTGCTTTTAAGATCAGGCATAAATCCTTCCTTTTTGATAAAGCTTATAGTTAAGGTTGGATCAGGTGACCCTCAGTTCTCCCTTAGTTTATTGTTCACTCACCTTTTTCACTCCCTGTGTGTTTACACACCTCTATGCATTTAATTATTAGTTATTATTCATCTCTGGATCTGTTCCACAGTGTGTTTTTTTGGTCCTGTCTCTCTCCCATCACCCCCAACCGGTCGTGGCAGATGGCTGCACCTCCCCGAGCCTGGTTGTGTCAGAGGTTTCTTCCTGTTAAAAGGGAGTTTTTCGTTCCCACTCTGGGTTTTCTCTGCATTACTGTAGGGTCTCTACCTTACAATATAAAGCACCTTGAGACGACTGCTGTCGTGATTTGGCACTATACAAATAAAACTCTCACTAGAAATGAAATGTTCCACCATGTTCACTGGCTGATTGCTAACAGTGTCTCTCTGCCGTTTGGGACTGTAAAGTTCGAGTACGTTGTTGTTATTTTACTTAATGTTTGACAAAGGGCACTGAAAAAGCAAAACACACAAAGTGAGTATCTGAAGCGATAGTACACAGGAAACTGAACTGAAGTTTTTACCCTGCATCTGAGAGACAGCAGTGCTGATATAATTTGGCCTCTCAGTAATCTTTTCACAATGGGGGTAGGGGGTAGGGAAAATGACATCACATACAAAATGTTCTTAAACATATGTTTAAAGAGGCTTGTGTCCTGTTGGTCAATGATGCAGAAACACAGTAAAGGAAGTAAGATTTAAAACCACTGAAGCATGTCAGTTACCAGTTATTCACTCTCAGCGAAGAGTGAGAAGGAAGAGAAACATTCAGATAATTTATGTAACAATGAAACCTATTTTGGAAAGAAAAACAAACCCTGGTGCAGTGCTTGTTCATGTTTTTGCAGCCACAGTTTAAAAATGTCCTCTAAACTTTTTGTTCATAAAGTTACTGTTCTGAAAAGAGGACAGCTGTAAGGCTGCGTCAACTGAGCGTGGATGTGTGAGTGTGTGAAAATGATTGTGACTGTTAAAAACGTAGCTGTGCAAAACGGGCAGATTCTGGGCTGTCGCCTTCTCAACCAAACAACGCTCAGCATTACAGAATGGCCGAGTATTTGCAACAATAAACCACAGAGACTGAATAAATAAAATTTGATAAAACATTTTGTCGGGCCCAATTTGAGTTTTACACCATCAGAGTGACATTTTGTAAAGGTTAGCACCTTTAGGCTGCATGCCACTTTTTCCACATCTCCACAGGATTATTTGAGATTTAGGGCTTAGGTTTAAATTGGAATTAGGTTTAGATTGTTGACACAGAGGAAGAACAGACAGGCCAGACACTTAAAGATTCATCATGCTATTAGTAAAACTCAATTTTCTCTTACATTTTATTTATGCAGTGCAAATTTACAACAACAGCTGCATTTAAACCATAAGGTAAAGACCCTTAATTATTAGAGAAAGGACCTTAACGATAAGCTGACACCCTATGAGCAACACTTGGCAACAGTGGGGAGGAGAAAACCCCTTTTAACAGGAAGAGACCTCCAGTAGAACCAGCCAATCATCTACTGCAACTGGCTGAACCGTGAGGAGAAAGAGTAGAGAAAAAACAGGAGTGTAGAGAGACAAGGACAAATCAAAAACTTGAAATGACAAAAGTTAAAGACATTTGGTAGTGACACATAAACAAATGAGGAGTGAAATTAAGATACCTGATTCAGCCCTGACTGGCTTTATGAAAAGGAAACGTTTGAAGTCTAATCTTAAAAGCAGAGACTGTCTGTCTCCTGAATTTAAACTGGGAGCTGGTTCATAGGAAAGAAGCCTTCCATCCTACCTTTTGAGACTGGAGGAACCACAACTCTGCCGGCAGTCTAAGAGCGAAATTCTTAGGCTGTGGCTGGAAAACACTGGTGGGAACATTGGGACTAAACCTGAACATTAAAGTTGTCACCTTTTGAAAAGTTATCAAGCTGTAAGACATTAAAACAGTGTATTTCACAGCTGTATATACTGAACCATCGTTGAGTGATAATTTGATGTGTATTCATTATGAAAACTGATTGCTTTTATAATGCACAGCCATTTGATCCATTATTAACATGAAAATATTGATGCATGAATCTTCTATTTTCATAGAAATGTGCTACAGTTCACATAATTCTCATTCAACCATAACACTGATATCACTGGGAGTGCAGGTTAATTCCTTTTTTGACGCTTTAAAACAACCGTTCATTTTGACTGCCGCTGACATCTGCTGCTGTGGCCCTCACACATCTTATTCCAAATTCTACACTTTTCCAATGTGTCTTACTGATAACGTTTAAAAAAATGATGCACAAATCACCATGCAAGCGCCCTGACAAAAAAAACAGGAAATCTATTTAAGTCTTGCTATTTAAATATCATCGTTGTTGCTTTGTCTATTGATTGATGTACTTACAAATCTGACCGTGCAGATCCACAGCAAATTTAACAGCAGTAACCACACAAGTAAGTGCTGTGTGTACCTCCCATCTATTGTATTGTAGTTGAAATACATCAACAGCAAAAACATTATGGAAGTGGCGCTCTATGGGGAAAACAAATGTATGGTTGGCCTTTTTCTAATCGATAGTTTGTGGCTTTCGTTTCAAGTCTGGCCTATGCTTTTCTATCTGCTGCATCATGTATTGACCCTTTGTGAGCTGAGAGAGTTACACAAACATGGCTAATGAGCCCATATTGATTGTGGCTGCTGTGACAGCTATTAATTAGAGACTGACTGGGAACTGTGGCCATATGCTGAGGTGGGTGGAAAGAAACAGTCTGTCTTCATCTGGTTGAACTCCTTCCTCTAAACCAACCCACGGCTCTGTTAAAAGGCTTCTGTATTTAGCCCTGAAGGTTTTGTGAAATAACACTGAAAAAATCGAGGACGTGCTGTACTATTACAAAGGATCACCTGCTGTTGATCTGTTGAAGCAGAGAGGAGATTTAAGCTGATCACGAGCACCACATCCCTGTTCTGACACTTGGTTTTTGCAGCGTGCACACCATTCATCCATTATGTATGATTATAAAGCTATCCCTCAGAGGTTGCTGTTTAATGGGCTTCTGTGCAGGGATGAGAAAGACATGAGAACAGAGAAACAAAAGATGGAGAGGCCAGGAGGATTCATTTGCAGAGAGGTTGCCTAATATCACTGACAAATAGAAAAGCAGCACAACATAACGAGAGATGCAGCTAAAGGATTGATAGAAAGATGCATCAGAAACAGCCCAGCCATGCTTCTCCACTTCTTATCTCTTCAGAGTCTCTGAAGAGAGAAGGAGGCCACATTGTTGGAAAAGACATTATGAAGATCTGACTCATCACTGTACAGACAGCAGACAACCCCTCCCCCCGTATTATCCTCCTGAATAATACATCGACGTTAACACATGTGAACTTTATCACCAGTTGTTCTCTCTGTCGTGAAGTTAGACATCTAGCTCTTTGACATCAGGGCCATTTCCTTTGCAGAGATGCATGCAATATAAACTAGCAAACCCTGCATTCACTTCCTGTCGTTCTTTTACTGATATTTTTGCAGTATTTAAATAATATACATAATGTGCTGTAATACAGCCAACCAACAGGTGAGCTTCTGTAGCTCAAACTGAGGAAAAAGCTCATGCTGGTTCTGATAGAAAGCTGTCAGAATACACAGTCCATCACACTTTGTTGTGTATGGGGCTGCATAGCCACAAACCAGTCAGCCACAGACACCAGTGTGCACGTGAGCATCAAAGGTGGACCACAGAGCAGTGGAAGAAGGTGGCCGGGTGTCATGACACACGTTTTCTTTTAAATCATGTGGATGAGTGCATGTGGCTCGTTTGTCTGGGAAATGCCTGGGACATCAATTCTTTCTGATTTCAGTTAAAATATATATAATTTAATGTATACTTTATTGATCCCCGTGGGGAAATTCCTCTCTGCGTTTAACCCATTCACTCAGTGAAGCAGTGGGCAGCCACCAGTGCAGCGCCCGGGGAGCAGTGTGTGGGGGCGGTACCTTGCTCAGGGGTACCTCAGGGTAGCCGTTCAGTGGATTCGAACCCCCGACCTTCCGATCATGGGGCAACCGCTTTTACCTACTGAGCTATCCCTGCCCTACAATTGAACAACTCATGAAATTTGAGTCATTTTAAATAATACTGTTATTATTAGAGGCAGCTCAGTAGTGCAGTGTGCAGGGCTGTTGCAAAAAATACTATTTATATGTACCCCCCAATAACAATAAGATAAAGAAGGAAATGGAAATTTGAAAGGTCATGATGTTAATATTAGCAGCGTGTCAAGTTTTAGATTATCATTTGATGTTTTAGCAGTTTTTCCTAAAACTCTGTCTTTGAAGCACCAATTGTGACTGAATGTGAAATAAAGACATAATATCTGATGCACATTTTATTTGCATCTGAACAAGACCAACATTTCCCGCTTCCTGGGCTGATCAGTATTTCACTATTTCAGTGGAAATAGCTTCTCTCTGAGGATGACTGAATGACACTTCTTAAGTCATCACTGGAAGGCCAGGGTGGCCTAGAAAACTGAGCGGTACTGGTGGCTGTCCCTTGAGACTGGCTGTCTCTTCCTTTTTTCACTGCATTTGACAGTTTTGTTTCTAACATGCATGAGTATGGACAGGAAGCAAGCAGGAGCAGCTGCCGAGATAAAACAGTGAAGAAAATGGTGCAGATTAGATAAGGAAATTTGTTAAATTAGGTAAAGAAAATGAAACAAAATGCAATAACAATAGTTTGACAGAGAAGTGAAGCGTTCAACCCTCTCCAGCCAAGTGGAAAACACAACTTTCTACTTGTCTGTGCATTTCGTTTCCTGAGACCTCCACCTGTCCTTGAGGGACTTCCCCAGTTTAATTTTACTTATGAACAATTCCTCTGTGGACTTCACCTAATTTCACCCACAAAAAAATTATTACGCAATATTCTTTCAAAGATTCTCAAATGAGGAGCAGTATCATATCAAACAGAAATCTAGAACTTTATATGAACTTGCATCAAGCATGAAACGTTTGCAGTGCTTAATCCAGCTGAGTGAAGGTAAGACAGCCATTAATATCTGGCGACTCTTCCAGATATGTCACACTAGATTTATGTGACATATCTGAATGACTTACATAATCAAAGGAGATCTTAAACTTTTGCAGCATAAAAAAGCCTCTTTTGAATGGATGACAACCAGCTAAATGCATCATGGAAGTGGTTGCTACAGTAACGGGGATCAGGAGGATGGTTGAGTCCTGTCGAGCCGTCGAGCATCAAGTGACTTTATGACTCATTGTAAGAAGCCTACACAGTATTCTGCAAATTACCTCCAAATCCATGTGAGATATCTGAAGGTTAAATTAAAAAAAAAAAATTAAAAAAAAAATTAACAGTAATCAAGCGCACCGTCGCTCATTTAGGCTCGCTGTAACATCCGAGCGCATGCAAACATACATCGACAGATTTTTAAATGGACTTTACACCAGAGTGAAGATGGATTTCCTTACCTGGATGTACAGAGGCTTTCTGAAGAACCCCCATGGAAACAGACCTCTTGCCATGGCAAATGCCGAACATCTCACAGCAGCTGCTGAAGCAATAAATTCGGTGTGCACTTCACATTCGTATCAGGCAACGCCTGTTGGAGTGACCCTGGAAAATTTCCACATATAAATCATCATTATTAGTGTCGGCTGCACCTTGGATGTGCGTTTAGGCGCCGAGAGACAGCGGACTGAGCTTCACCGCTTGCTGCAGCGAAGTCAGACTCATATTGGTTTATGATCACTTCTGGAGGCGTTTTGGCCAATTACAGAAAGAGGATGCGCACCAGTTTGCTAACCTTCCCGCGTTTCCTTAACAAATGCTGGCGATTTGGTTACGTTTTGGTTCTGTTTTTGCAAATTAGGCCATAAGGTAGTTAATTCAATATTTTTTTTGTTCATGCAAACGCTTCGGCTATAAATTATTTTATCGGGTAAATCATTTCATACCACTGGCATGCCCTCATTCTACTGATTGATTTTCCAATTCTGCCATGTTCTTCCTTTAATAATTAAATACAACAAAAACATTCAGATGAGTTAGAAATACAGGCTATTTTTTCCTGTTATTCGGCTTAGTGACAGAGCACTACGAAACAGAAACAAAAATACCTACATCGAACAGTAATAAAAAAAAACAAAACGGATATTTGTATTTGTCTAGGCGCAGGCGTAAATCGAAAGCTCTGTAGGTATCTTTCCATTTCTATGTAAAGGTGTAAAGCTCAACTTTAGGACTTGAAAAATGAATAAATCAGTCAGTCAGGTAAGTGGATTTTGTCATAGTTTCGTTTTCTTTTGTTCAAAATTATGTATAATGTGAAATGCTTGCTTACATTAGTAGTAATAAAACTTAATATTTATTATCAATGTTGTAAAGAAAGTTTATTTATTTTGGTATACTTAATTCAAACAAATTTTGATTTTTGAAAGCTGAACATGGAAATTAAGATAAACCAAATGATTCCTGCAAGTGGGAAAATATCGTGTAAGGTCATAGACTGTATATAAAAGAAGGACGTATGTAGCTTCCAAGTTTAAAAGGTGAAGCTAGTGCTAAAGCATTCTTGAAGTCATAAAATACAGAATGGTTTTGACACAACTGTAAATTGTGGTCCCATTTAAAGTAAAAACAAAAACAAGTGACGACATATTAACCCCATTTCTGTTTCCAGTTCTCTACTGTGTTGATCGAGGCTGTCATCTTTTTTACTTGCTGTAATGCTTTGTGTTTCTTTTCTTTAAATTAGAGTTCTGAACCCTAAAATTAATCAATTTCTAGCCTCTCGTGCCATTTATGTGCAGCATGTTTTTAAGCAAAGTTTTTAGAAACCTTCAGAAAAGAACCCTCTCAGGCCGAGTAAGATTTTAGTGTGAACTAAGTTTAATATCAGGACATTTTCATGGCAATCAATCCAAACCACGCAGCATATTCATGACTAACTTTGTGTTGTGGATGGACAACACGTTCTCATCCCAACATGTAAAATACAGATGATTGTGACAAGTCGTCGGTATTTTACGCGTTGGGAATGAGAGCGGGTTGGAATAAATCTATAAATGTGTTGAAAATAATAAACCTAACAAAGCATTATGTACCTTAAATCTGTTCACTTCCAGATCCTGAATCACTTTGGAAACCACTATGTGATGGCCACAACATGAAACTATTTTATTGTTGAATTATCAGTGATACTTTCATGTGTTTGTGTTAGAATGGTCGGCTGGAGCCTCTGCTCTAAGCGTCTCTTACCACCGCGAGCGGGTTTATATTGGAGTCAAATGAGAACCCAGAGCATTTAATAAGGACGTGGAAGGGTACCTTTTGCCTCACTATGAGACGCCTGGGGGTGTGACAAATCGTCAGTATTTTACACTTTGGGAATGATAATGCTCTGGGATGGATCTTATATGTTTCCTTGGATGAAGTTTGGTCAGTTTTTTTTAACATGTTCCTCCTGCCACATGATGGTCTCTCAACATCAGCTTTTATTGAGAACAGTCTAATCCTCACCCTCCTTTTTCCCAGTGATAATGTGTTTATATTAGCCTAATCACCGCTCCATCGCCGGACATCATTATATCAGCTAGCCCAACTTCACCAACCCCCCAAATGTCACTTCTATTTTGTTTTCTGTTTTTGTTTACTTCCAAAATTCCAGCAGAGCTTATCCTTTTAAGTTTGTTAGAAATATTTCTGTCAGGACATGGTATGTTATCTTTAATCAATTGAACTCAGTTCAATTTTTTTTTATATAGCAAAAGTCACCTCAGGACTCTTTATATTGTAAAGACCCAAGGTGGAAAATACCTTGCTAATGTCTTACTAACTTAAGATAGCTCTCCTAAACCTTGCAAATCCTCCTGCAGTTAACCTTTATTTTCACTATCAGTGGTGTGGCTGACTTAACCAGCACATAACATCATGGTGGCTATGTTCCATCTTTTATAGGCAGTCTTTGCACAAACGCTAGTAATGCTGGGTCCATTTGACTCAGGCCTGACTTGGGTTTGCAGCATTTCACAGGCTGTGTATAAAGCAAACAGATAATTCTGAAATCTTTCATTGATAACATGACCCACAACCTTTCTTACATGAGCTAAAGAGACCTTTTTTCCCCTTGAAAAGAAGATGACCTATACATATTATCTCAGGTCCTGAGAAAAAAAAAATCAGGAGCTCCAGGGGAGAATTTTAATCATTTGTTGGGTAAAAACAACAGAAACAGCCAGTGCACAAAAGCATAGTAATTCCTGGCAGACTTTCATAGTCTCCCTGGAGAAAGAGACAGTTCTCTGGTAATGTTCCTTAGGGATAAGTCTCAGAGCTCAGAGGGAGGCTTGTATCAGCAGAGGAAAGTGGAGAGCCAAAGGCAGTCAGCTATAATACCAGAGTAGGATCATGTATAAAAACATTTCTGATTTGATGTATATTTTAAGAGGTTTTGGCACATACCTGCATTTTCTTTTAATGATTAAAAAAAAAAAACAATTGTAGTGGATCTTTTTACGTCCTAAGATTACAAAGATTCCTCTTTACTGTATTTTGCTTTGAGATGAGAGTTCTGTTTCTGGTATCTAATAAAGAGATACCAGTAAATCTGGATCTCAAGAGAGTGCACCAGCAAAAGGTAATGGGCACTCAGTTATACGGCACATTAGCAGGTGCAGCACAGGCATCATCATCCATCAAAACAGACAGCCGTCTTACATTTCTGCGATTGTTTTTCATGAAAGAAGAAGCGTTGCTGAGCAGTAGTAGATGGATTACTAAAATCTTTATAGTATCTTTATGAATCTTATAAATCTTTATAGTAAAAACATCAACATTTTTCTCTCTGTGTTACACAGTTTATTTGGACATTTCTGGAAGTGTGTAATGTGGTTTCCAGGTTTGACCAATAAAAGCCATATTGACTAAGACTGTTCTAGCATTTAATGACTCCCACTCAGTGCTGGTGTTAAAATGTTAATAAACATTTTTTTCTGTAACTGTGCAGTGTACTGGGCACAAAAATGAACCATAACTGACATCCCTGTCTTTTAATGCACACCATAATGTTAATGTAGTGTACAAGTGTACTTATCTCTCCTGGGCTCTATTTTCCACCAGTGCAGACTAAGGAGTGCTCATATACATGCAGAGAGTGTCTGTTGCCAGATGGAGGCAGAGTTCAAAGTATGTGATACAACTGGCCTGTGGGCTAATTTTGCTTGGGCTGTTGGTCCATTAGCCAGATATGGACAGCAGCAAAGTTATAACATACAAAGAGCTGAAATGAACTAGAGCATGTAAAACAATGAAAGGTGAACAATTAAGAATGTGCTCAGAGTAGAACCGCTGCTTCTCCTGTCAAAAAGACCCTGTTGAGGTGGTTCAAGACTGGTTGCCTCACTTTAAAGGTTGGGAGGAGATGCCAATGTAGACCTACAGTCTGCTGGAGATAGGTTATAACTCACGTGGCCTGGGAATGTGAGGATTCCCCCCCAGGGGGAACTTGAAATTGTTGCTGGGGAGAACAACATCTGGAATACTCTGCTTTGTCTGCTGCCACCATTAGCAGGGGATATTGGTTGTATGAAAATAGTATTCACTTAAAAAAAAAAAAAAATCAAAAGGCAATGGGCGTTTCGTTATCCAGCACGTTAGCAGGTGAAGCACAAGCATCCTCTTCCATTAAGACAGACTGCTCTTAATACTCCTATATTTCTGTGATTGTATGTAACAATCACAGAAATATATGTAACAACATAGTTAGACATTAGGTAGACAGTTTATTTGGACTTTTCTAGATGTGTGTAATGTGGTTTCCAGATTTGACCAATAAAAGGACATCATGACTGAGACTGCTGTAGCATTTAATGACTCCCATTCAGTGCTGGTGTTCAAATGTTAATAAAATCAATGTTTCTGCAACTGTGCAGTGTACTGGGCACAAAAATGAAACATGACTGAAATCTCAGGCTCTTGATGTACACCATAATATTAATGTAATGTCTAAGTATCTTATCTCTCATGGGTTCAATTTGGTTTTCTCTTTGGTAGCGAAAAATCAAAGTATGTGGTACAACTGGCCTGTGGGCTGCTCTTTCTTGGGCTGTTGTTCAAGGCTGATTGCCTTACTTTAAAGGTTTTCCAACTGGGAAAAGATGCCAATGTAGACAGACCTATGGTATTTTCTGTGCAAACAGCTATAGCCTGCCCCTCATAAGTTGACATTAAATAATTTATTTGAGGTAACAAGTTTACACTTTTTAGAAAAAATATAAAGCTGCCTAATCAAAACATATCTTTTTTTCAGTGGCACAAACATAACCTTTCAGATTCAATTCCCTCCTTAGTAAAAACACTGAATTTTTTTGTATGATTTATATGGAGGAGGGGGGGAAGTTGTTCTTCATTTAAAAGATTTTTTAAAATAAGAAGATCCTACATTTGAATGAGATACATTGATGCTCTGGGAGACTTCTCCCATTACAATCAACATACAAAATATGCCCTACTTCTATACCAAGCTGTTTTAGTATTTTTATAGCATTTAAAAGATATTTCTTTTCCTCTTTTATTAGACCTTATGATATTTAGAGCAAATACAACGAGTTAAGCCTTAAGTTATTCTTTAATTCCAATTACAAAAATGTTGTGACACTGTGTAAACTATAAATAAAAACAGAGTGGTTTGCAATAGTCTGTAAAATATGGGAACTGTAGACACCAGCTGCTGGACTTTTGGGAGATAAATGTTGTCCCATTCTGATGTGAAACAGTATGAACTGCATGATGCTACAGGTCTGGACTGCAGGAAGACCAGTTAGCACCTGGACTATTCCACTAAAAAGCCATGATGTTGTACTGTAACAGATGCAGTTTCCAGTTTAGCAATGAATTGCCAAAAAATGCAAGGACTTCCCTGAGAAAGACATTGTCTACATGGGAGCATATGTTGCTGATTTCTGGCCTAATTCCTTGCACACAGAGATTTCTCCAGATCTGTGGAGAATTCCACAGATATTTCTTTAGATGATAATATGAATGTAGATGATGACATATTAAAAAATGTTTGAATTTTTACATTTTATACCACAACTTGACATGCAGTTTTTTGTAGATTGGTAAACCTTTGCCCATCTTTATTTCTGAGACACTCTGCCTATCTGTGGTGTTAAAACTTTTTCTGGCTTACCCACATATAGAAATTTATCACTAAGAGTAAAAGAAAGCTTTGGGCTGAATTTCAACAAACAAGCTCAGCACAATTTTTTTTTTTGCTTCCATTCATAAATATTTTCATGCATTCATTGTATCACTTCATGGTGTAATTTAAACAGCATTTACTATATTTAAAAAAAAAAAGGGTCTAATTTTCCCAGGAAATAAGTAATAAGTAACATGCAGCAGCTACAGCAGCAAGGATCCCACCAGTGGCTCATCAGCCTCCGTCTCATTAATAACATCCTCTTCTGTTACACAAATGTCCTCCATCACAGCATCCATTAATCTTCCATGTGGTCTTGAGCTTTTCTTCTTTCGAATCCATCTTCTCCATCCTTGTATGAATGTGAAACTTTGATATGTTAATAACTCAAGTAACTACTTTCTGCTGGGGCCTTATTTTCTAAGGGGTCGCCACAGCAAATGAATCTGCACGTTTGATTTGGCACAGATTTTACACTGGATGCTTCTCCTGATGCAACCCTCTCATTTACCTGGGCTTGGGATCAGCACTAGGAGTACACAAGGTTGTGACCCGTTCTCCTCCTGCTCTCAAACCAGGGATCTTTTGCAGGTTAGGCAAATGTATTATTAGAGGTGGAGGCTGCAATATAGAGTATCTTAATCTGTCATTCTTGCAATATAATTACACCAAACGGTAGGAGCACAGGTTGTATTATAGAGATCCCAGCCTACCCAGTCTATTTTTAATCCATGTTTTTTGCTTTGTTGTCCATGCCTTCAGACCCCACCTGAGAGTTTGAGAACCACTGCTTTAAATGGATTTACTGTTTGCTGAAGCTCAGAGTGCTTCTACTAAAGAAGCTGATTATATGAAAGGGCTGCGATTGTTTATCTTCATTGGCACAATGAAATCCAACACATATTGTGGGATGTGTTTGGGTAAATTTAAGCACTGAACTTACAATAAAACCACCATGCACTTCCCTTTATAAAACCTCACAGATGGTTTAATCATTCAGTATTTGGGGCTTTGAAGTGTTTGAGAATTTCCTGAGATTATTTTATACACACCATATGGGGAATTATTTATGGAGCAGCATTTATAGAAATATGCTGGTATAGCTTAAAATTACATAACAGATGGTGTGCATCACTGCAAGTGAGTTTTATGTAAATGTGATGACTAATGTTTTCAAGTTGTGCCTGCATGTGAAATGAGGCGGTGAAACACAGTGGCCCATCTATGTCTCAGTCTCTGATGTGGATTTTTTTAGAAGCAACTTCTGGCAAATGGGATTGTTAAGAGCAGATTTAGGTGGATAAATATGGCAGGATTAGCCAAGGCCATTTCTGTTCAGAGTCACAAATTAAGTCACAATTACTAGACTAAATCTTAGATTATGAAATACAGACCCATAATTATGCGATTCTATGTAGTAAGTAAACAGTTACTAAGAAAGTAAATGAACAATCTCTCTATTTTAATTAATAAAACCATTATTTAAAATGTCCTCGCTGTGTTCACAATTCTTTATAAAAAGAAATATTGCTAATTACCATGCACTCAATTCTGACATTGTCACGGTCTCTCTTTCAGATATAACAGCAGATCTACAAAGATAGATGTGGCTTATCCATCCATTTGCTTCCCTTTATCCAATTCATGTTCATGTTGAGCAGGGCTAACACACAGAGTTTTATTCATGGTTAAAATATGCTTCCATTGAAATCCAAAATTTGTAATTCCACCAAACCAAAACATGATGTTGGTTCTAGTCTTTACCTGGTGGCTGAATGTATTTACTGCAGCACAGTTAGAGAAGAGCGGCAGCTTCAGCCGGAACCAGGAAGCTCAGCTGAAGCTAAACAAAGGCTGAAGGACTTTAAGGGACAACAGAAAACAACAGGCGCCACATGGTCAGGCTTTTGGACGATGACCTGCAGGATCAGGCTAAAATGTGATCAGGGATTCTGTGTGCATTTTTTGAACGCTTTCAGGAGCACAAGGGTTCATTGTTGATCAAAGTACACCAGCTTATTCACTGACATTTTAACACAGTGACCTATTATGAGTCACTTGTCTAACTCGATTGGCCTGAGGGAAGAAGTTTTTTTTTTCTACTTGAAAAAGATCCAAGAGTTTATATTTTTTCAGAGAGGCATTGTGTTCTTGTTATAATAAATATAAATGTGACTAATTCAATGGTGTCTCTTGTTTTATTACTTTGTAACTGACTCACACAGGTAATAAATTAAGGTTTGTTAAATGTGAAGAAAAAAATAAAAAATAAAATAAAAAAGCAAACAGCTGAAACCCAGTCACAATATTTGATTAGTTCACATCTAATGGAGATTTATACATTAAATCACTGTTATCAAAATGCGTGTCTGATCCTAATTCTCAAAAGATGCTGGCTGTACATTACAGCACTGGTGTTTCATAAGGTTCAGGGTTTGTGTTTAAAAATAAATCTTTTGTTAGTAATTATGCATGTAACCAGCCTGGAGGAAATTGTTGACTTTAGTGAAAGTCACACTACAAAACAAGAAAAGAAGCCATGGAAAGCTTGTGAGGTAGGAGAATCCATGCAGAGACATGTAATAAAAGTAAAAAAAGTAATAAAAGCCCAGGATGGTACAAAATTTAAATCTTATACTGATTAAGAAGTAACCTGTATTTATTTCTAATCACTGCAATCACTAGCTACTGATCACTTCTGCTTGGTTCCAGAGAAATATGTATGTAGTGTTTGTAACACTACCTTTAATACTACACTGTTCCTTTCTTCCAATAAAGTGCAATGTCAGTAACCAAATGACAAAAATACTCAGGGCACAAGGAAAGTTCAGAAACACTTCACAGTGTGTTATTGTAGGAGTTATTGTTGTTGAAGAACAGTTAATCTGCCAGTGAAACTAAAGCTAATAATGCTTCAACCATCAAAATCCATATTCTAAAGTTAAGATACAATAAAGACGCAATAAAGAGATAAATAATAAGAACTGATCAGTAACTGCACTGCAACTTGTTTTTTTACACTGGCTCTAGAAGTTGTTATTTTAAACCTAATGGGTAAAATGAAAAAATCAATCACCTTTATGGATTAGATGTGCAAAGCATCACCATTTACTAACATCTTTACCAGCTGACATTCTGGAAAATCCTCTAATTCACTTTCCTACAGAGAATTAGATGACAAGATCAATACTACAACCATGTGTTTCCATTGAATACAGAAGACAGCAAGCCTAATTTAGCACAGAATCAAGGCACAATGGGAAACCACTAGCACGGCCCTGTCACAGGTTCACAAAAATATGATGTTATACAAGAAGCCTCTTATACGGCGTAAGGTGTTTTAATAGAGCTATTGAAAGAAGGTGAAACAAGGGAGTGTAAGAGACTTGATCTATGACTGACTGGTTGATTTGGTTTGTGCATGCTTAGAATTACATGTAAAGTAAAAGTCTATTTCTTTCTCTACAGGTAGAGTCTAAAAAGATAAACTCTCTAAGGAAAGACAATTACGAGCACTTTTCTGTGGGCTGTACTTACTTGGCCTGTTTCTTCTAGACTTTAAGATCAGGAGACAGTTTGTATTTAATTCAGTTCAATTCAATTGTATTTATAAACAATAGTTGCCTCAAGGTGCTTTATATTGTAAGGTAAAGACCCTACAATAACACAAAGAAAACAGAGAAAAGCCCAACAATCATATGACCCCCTATGAGCACGTGGTGACAGTGGGAAGGAAAAACTAACTTTTAAAAGAAAAAGAAATCTCCAGCAGAAACAGGCTCGGGCACCAGTTGGGGGTTAGGGGAGGAAGACAGGACAAAGAGATGAAAATATTATGAAATACAAAAATAAATTAGGTTAAATATTAAATTTACTGTTTAGATTTTAGAATTTTTCCATTTCATTATTTATTTAAGTCAAATGGAAAACATTTAGTATGTTCTTTATTAATTATGGCACTGGTGAGCACTGCTTTGGTTGGAACTTTTTGGGGGACTTTGTTCTCTGTACTTCGGCCTGTTTGGTTTTCTCTGGATGCCCCAGTTTCCTCCAACGGTCAAAAATAAATATAATCAAATAAATGAATAAATAAATAAACAAACAAATGGTACCAGCAGTAACTAACCAACAGCCATTCTTTTTTGAGAATGTAATTAAATTACATGGACTTGTTGCACTGGCTGACTTTGTTAAGACAAGTGACGGACAGTAAGTGATGGAAGTGACAGGAAAAGGTAAGCGACTGATGTTGTAGGTGACGTCAGATGGCGGAGATTTGGCGGAAAAAAAGCGAATGGTAGCGTAGAATTTGACAAACGTTTCTTTAAGCTTCAAGAATACCAAACATACTAATCAATTGTTGTATAAGTAACCACCTCTGTCCAACTATCTTCAAGACCCTGGAGGACAACAGGGAGAGTTTAGACGCTCTCCAAGATTTCATCGACCGGTGCTTCCAGGACATAGTGATGAAGAAGGCCCAGAGCGCATCTTCCCCGGCCAAAATTGAGACGCCGTCACTAAAAAGATGTCGCCCAGCAGACTCCCCAGGCACAACATCGCCTGCCGGCAAAGACATTGCAGACATCCTAGAGTCAATCGACAAGCGATTGTCCAGTGACAGCAAGGCTGTCCCTGATGGAGATTTTACACCGGGAATTTAAATCTCTGAGAGAATCCCTCGAGTTCAGCCAGCAGCAGGTGGAAACGCTCGCTGCTGAAAACGCCACGCTACGGGACTCGGTCAAATCTGTTACCGAAAATGTGTACCAGCTAAACATAGAAAATAAAAAAATAAATAGACTGTTATCGATCTACAAGCCCGTATCATGAGAGATAACCTTGTGTTTTCTGGTATTCCAGAATCTGCTGGAGAGGAGGCGGAAGCAATGGTGAAAAGCTTCATTAAAACCCACCTGAAGCTGCCGGAGGACACCGTGAAGAACACCGCTTTTGAAAGAGTGCATCGTATTGGGGCCATGAGGTCGGGGACCGGGAGGCCACATCCTGTTGTGGCCAAATTCGGCCACTTCAAACAGAAGGAACAGGTGAAGAGTCGTGGCAGGGAGTTGAAAGGAACGGACTTCAGCGTGAACGACCAGTTCTCAAAAGAGATCCTGGAACGACGCAAGGTCCTGTTCCCAGTCCGACGTAGTTTCATCTAGAAAGGCTCCCGCGCTGTCATTGCCGTGGACCATGTGCTTAACGGCAGCACATTTACAAGAGCCTCACAGCGTACACAGATTTATAGGACACACACTCAAGCCACGCTTGCTCATTTTAGTTAATGTGCACACACATAGTCAGACTTATGGAGCATCTCGCCACACATTTTTCTTCTCTCTATTTACAAACAAGTGATGTATTTCCATTCTCTCCACCCGTCTAAGCGAAACACGCAGCGTACATCATTAGCCATATACACACAAATATGGGCACACTAAGGTTTGTCACATGGAATGTACATGGAGCTGGCACCAGAGAAAAGAGGTTAAAGATATTTAACCAGCTCAAAAAACTACAGGCAGACGTTGTTTTATTACAAGAGACTCACAGGCCTGTCACAGGTTTAAACGAACTTAAAACAACTGAGTTTCCTAATGTGTTCTCAGCCTGTTATAATTCTTGACAAAGGGGAGTAGCAATTTTAATACATAAAAATATTAATGTCATTATTATTATAGTCCAAATGTTGATGACCCCTCATTCTTCCACGTTTTTTTTAGTGCACTCTCTGAACACTTAGATTGCACACTTGTTCAAGTATAAACTGGAGATTTAACACATCACTGCTGAAAGATGAAGACTTTATTAAATATTTTTTTAAAAAGAGTGGACTCTATATTTAAACTATAATGACACCCCTGGAACATCAGCATCTGTTCTCTGGGAAGCAGGGAAAGCTGTGATGAGAGGTAAAATAATTTTCTTTCTCATCACATAAAAAGAAAAAAGAAAACAAAAATATTCAGGAACTAGAAAAAACCAT